>JAGKQA010000065.1:0-206723 GCA_022609195.1 Plenodomus libanotidis
ACGGCTTCTGATCGTCACTCGCACGAACACCAGTCTTGATATTGCTCCCCTGTTATCTCTACTACCGTATTGCTAGCATAAACCCTCTGACACCTTCTATATACTCACGGGTAAATAGTGTGATCATTACATAATAGACTCAATAGAGAGGCGATTACTTATTTTAGATAATTACGGCAGCCATATTATTATAGAGTCTATATAGGAATGTATAATGATTACACTAAATACCCGTGAGTATGTCGAAGGTGTCAGAGGGTTTATGTTAACAATAAGGTAGTAGAGGTTATGAGTGCAATATCAAGACTAATGTTTGTGCGAGTGATGATTAGAAGCCGTGATGCTATTTAGGGTAGACTGAATACTTAGATTGATAACTGAAGAGCTATGAAGGAAATATTATCTATCTGGTGCTGACCGTGTCCTTACATCCTAGTGCCTTCATACCCTCTTCAGTACTGCACCGTTGAAGTCCATGGCGGCCCCGTCGGTCCACCCTGGTCCTTGAGGTGATTACCTAATCCCGTGCTGATATAAACATGTCGGATATAAGAGATGTGCTGTATAAGCGTAGTGGGTAAAGTGCCGCGCTAGGGGTTCCGTTTCTTGACCCCTCCTGCGGTTGGGTCGTAACGACTATTTGAGGTGACCGGAAACAGGGGGTGGCCGGAAAGTGGGTTTGTCAAGTTTGTTTGACCTTGCACTTTTATAGGCACTGGGAAGCGTTGATTGGGCTGAGAGAACGGTGTGCTTCCACAAAGTTGGCACCGCCTTCAGTTGTGCCCTCATAGATCTCTCCAGGCCCCAACGGCAACTCTTTGCAAGTGTCGATGTCGAGTGATAGCTCAACGTGACGTGACTTGTTGAGTCCAGATGGTAAGTTGAGGAGGATGTACGGCAAAATGCACATCGGGTGTTGACGAAGGATGACTCTCCCATCAACTATCAGGTGTGCGTTGTCTCCGGAGTGTGACTGGATGCCCAAGTAGTCGTAATCACCATGTTGTCCGTTCCGTGGTAGGGGTCCCGGCTGGCGAAGTCGTGAAGTGCTCGCCCAAGGAAGTCCAGCTGCAACGACACGGGCCTCAACCTCAGTCATGGCCGATTCAACACAGTGGAGTCCTATGTATTCTGCTCTCAATCGCGAAAATCATCGTGAGATCTGTTACGTGACCCTCGCTTGTGTGATAAATACACTGTATACTCCAATAATATGTGAGATATATCCGTCTGAGTCTAGAGAGGCCGGTGTCGATCAACATCTAACGACCCTCCTGACGGGAGACACCGGATCAAGCTCTTCATGTAGTGAATCTAGAGGAGCTTCAATATCTGTGGCTGTTTCGTCTTTCAAATCCGAGATATTGATTTCTTTCATCGGCCTCGGATATCTTGTGCCAGGATTCAGTAAAAACACATCACACACGGGACTTAGCAAAGCTTATACAATCATTGGTGAGACTGAGTTGAAGCAAAGTCTTTGTAGCTTATAATAGCTATCATACATGACACCACATAGAGCTGGATCAAGTCATACATTAAAATATCAGAGCATCTGAGCCCGAATACTGCCCAGGTGCCAATGTTGTGTTACATGATGTAAAGGGTTGGGCCCGCGCAGCACAGACAGGATATAGTCGGCCAAGCTATCTTCTGATGTTCCTTTGCGTAGGCACGCCGCGACTATTGTGAGATTTTGGCTTGCTCCGCGTCGAGGCTCCGGTCGGAGACGTCTTAAATGCACATGTGAGGCTAGTGGCAGCGGAGATTACCCATACAATAGCTCATGCGCTCGGTGCGGACTTTTTCTGGATCACGTAATATGTATGAGAACGACAACCATACCTAAGGCCGTACTGATATAAATATGCTACGGAAGAGATGTACGAAGTTTCGTTCGCGAGACCTTATAGCACAAGATGATGTGCACTACTGTGGCAGTCGGGCGACAGTTAGCAGCATCGTGACTATATGTGCCTATCTTTTGCCTTTAGAGTAGATCTGGGCAACTTATCACCTTAAACAGGTCCCGCCCCTTGTAGTACTCAGCCTCTTGGGAACTAAATCCGAGTGCCCGTGGCCCACATATGAGTGATGTTTTTGGATAGCACCTTGGCGTCAAGCAATAGGATGGATCCAGCGTGCAAGTTGGGACAACGCTTTGATTGGCGACTCGGTGATGGCTGTCAAAGTAAACTCCTACAATATCAAACAGAAACTTTCGCTTTCCGCATCTGGCAACGCGCGCCAAAATAGACCAGGGCACGAGCTACAAAAATTGTTCCTACGGGTGAGAACAGTGGGTTGGCCGGGAGGGATGAAACGCCAAGCCAGGGGATTCATTTTGTACCTAAAGCAGATGGGGTCGAAACATTGCCAAGATGGTATTGGTTGTTTACCCAGCAACTTCAACCTAGATCTGGTATACTGACCTATTATAGGTTGAAGGGAGGGGAGGAAGTTTGTCGACTTCCTGGCTTGTCAAAGCACAAAGCCTGATAATATAAAGTAAAACGCTGCTCTGATTTTTGTATAAGTTGCCTGGTGGTCTGGAAAAGCACTAGGACTTTTTCATCTGATCTACTCAAGTTGTTTCTTTGGTGAGGGTCATTCACTTCTTTTTCCTTCAACACTCATTATCAGCACAGGATGCCGTCTCTTCTCTTCAGCGCTGGCCTTGCTGGCGGACTCGTACAAATCGCAAATGCATACACTCAAGTCAACATGGCCTCACCCTTCATGTACAAAACGATCGATCCGATTCTCTTCCCAGGCTCATACGACAAGTCCCATCTTCATTCTTTTTTCGGTTCCGATGCCGTGACCGCGAACACTGCAACCAGTGCCGAGCTGCAGGAAGGATGCACCAATGCAGAGAACCCGAACGATCTCTCGGTGTACTGTTAGTCCATTCAGTTCGACCATGAAAGCCATAACCAGTCTGCTAACGGGGGCTCAGGGATTCCCACTTTGTTGTACACGGCTGACGGAACAACCTACGAGCCTGTGCCTGTCATGAGATTGTCCGCATACTACAACCTCGGCGAGACCCCGGCTGAAGTCGCCATTCCCCAGAATCTGAAGATGATTGCTGGAGACGCTGGCGCCACAACCGCAGACGCATCGCCCGCTGATGCCAAAGTTGAATGGTGGTGCGAGGGCGACGATGCCTCCTCAGCGGACGAGAATGGCTTCCCCAGCTCAACATGCAGCACTCATCTCCAATCCCTGCTGTACTTCCCTCAGTGCGTCAACGTAGACACCCTTGAGACAGCGTACAAAAGCAGCAGCTACGGAACAACCAACTACTGCCCGGAGGGGTCCTCTTCGATGCCGCAACTGCGGTTCAGCATCCGCTACGATTTGCGCAAGGTGCTTCCTGATGGGTGGAGTGGCACTGCGCCCATCAAGTTGGCTTGTGGTAACGCTTGGTGCAGTCACGGCGACTTCATGAACGGCTGGACGACGGAGGCAGCGGAGAACATGATCGCGGCCACGAGTGAGAAGCAGCACTACGCGTCTGTCAACGGCGCCTTGGGCAACGATGGTGACCAGCCGACCTGCGAGGCCACGGATGCGGAGCCCAGTCTGGGAGCTAGCGACTATGCCGCGAGTGTTGCCCAGATGAGCAAGCGTGCCGTGAGCTCTTGGGGCTGGACGTCTGCTTCCAGGTTTCAGTAGAGCGTCAGAAGCTCCTGAAGTCGTGACTTTGGTGAAGCCTTTTAGCTGTAAATATGTTTAACTAGTTTTGCATCATCCAGAGCAATCATCAGCTTCTTTTTTTGACCATTTTGACCATTTCGATCATTTCGATGAAGACAGTAGCGCTATATACCAAGAAAGACGTTGGTCAGCTTAGGTATCAACAAAGATCTTCGAGCCTGGCATGTTCATGATATTTTCAACTTTACCAAAAGTCCGAAGCTCCAACCCGAGATCCAAAATGCAATCGCGTTCTAGAGCGGAGCGTTCTCGCTAGGTCCTTGCAGTGTGTAAGTGGAAAGGAGGTTTGCCGTGATAGCGTAGAATGTGGTGGGTCCACTCACAGATAGCGAGGCCGCTTTGGGAAGGTGGTCGTGTGCTCACTCGTCCTTCGAGTCTTTCCTTTCGAAGTCACAAAAAGCTCGTTTCGATTGTTAGTCTTGCAACAGAGGCTTAGATGAGCATCATAGGGATCGCTGCCCAGATTGTGCGGTCCTAGGCTCCAGTCGCGCGGAATCATTTAGTACGGCAATCCGAGACATCTCTTGCCATGGCTATCTTCAACTCGCAGCTCATGCTAGGGCTTGCAACAGCAGTCAAAGCCGCCAACACCAGCTTCAACCTCTATGAGCACCTCGGCAACCTTTCGCCATACTTCACCCCCGCCAACACGCCCACAACGCTGCTCTCGGGCATCCCTGACAGCTGCACTGTCGACCGCGCCTTTCTCGTCCACCGGCATGGCTCGCGACAGCCCATATCGGGCGAGATCGACGTGATCCAGGACCTCGGCTACTACATTGGGAACAATTCTGCCCTTTTTTCCTCGCCCCAAGGATCTGTTCCCACAGAATGGACGTTCTTGGAGACCGGCTGGACAAGCACTTTCACCACGAATGATCTCTCGGCGCCTGGCCGCCAGCAGTGTTTCGATCACGGCGTAGCTCTGCGCCTCTCGCTGCCGCAGCTGTACACCACCACAGTGCTGGCGGGCGGCCAGGACCGTGTTGTGGAGAGCGCGCAGTGGTTCGCGCAAGGCTACTACGGGCGCGACGCGAACGCCACCGCGACGCTGGATGTGATCGGTGAGAACGAGGAAACCATCTCGTGGATCACGCCTATGGACACGTGTGATGTGTGGGAATACGCGTCTGGCTCGGATCTAGTGGACGCGTGGGGCGCCGTGTACCTACCTGGGATTGCGGAGCGCGTCAATGCCAAACTGGCGCCGAGTTTTCCGGGCGTGAATTTCACCGCGGATAATGCGCATGGTATGCTGTATGCGTGTGCGTACGGGACTGCTGTGTACGGGAAGGGATCAAGTCCGTGGTGTGGTGTGCTCGCGCAGCAGGATATTCTGGATTTCGAGTATGAGCTGGATTTGCTCATGCGTGGTGCCTTTGGCTACGGCCTGCCTGGTGATCAGGGTACCGTATTGGGCACTTTGC
Organism: Plenodomus libanotidis; assembly: GCA_022609195.1. Lineage (NCBI taxonomy): Eukaryota > Fungi > Ascomycota > Dothideomycetes > Pleosporales > Leptosphaeriaceae > Plenodomus > Plenodomus libanotidis. The sequence continues at coordinate 5,151 of JAGKQA010000065.1, forward strand.
TTGTGAGTAATGTGACTGCGTTCCTGCAGGCTGAGAGCAACTCGACCAATGCGACTGCTGCAAACCTGTCGCTGAACTTCGCCCACGACACCACCATCGACTTGGGCTTGACGGCGCTTGGTCTCGCCAACGACTCGGCATATCCAGTAAATGGCCCGCCGAGTCCGGATCGTTTGTGGCGAACAAGCCATCAGGTCCCCTTTGCGGCTCAGATGCTGTGGAAGAGGCTGGACTGTGGTGCGGGTGGGCAGAGAGTGCAGCTTGTCTTGAACGACGCCAATGTCGATCTCGGTCCTGTCGGCTGCGACTCGGATGGTTATGGAGCCTGCCTCATGTCGGACTTTGTGGGCGCTTCTAACGTCCAAAATGCATTGGCTGTCGTAGACGGGGATGCTACTTGGGATTCGGTTTGCGCAGCTTAGCCAGATGTACCGTATTACATGCAGAATACCGTGAATAGATCAAACCCTTCACGCAACTATGCCGTCAAACGTGCTGCGCGGACTAGGCAAAGTTCTCTGTCCCAGGAGTCGATTTTTGTTATGTTGAGGTTCGTGGTCCGGACTTTTCTCGCAACCGTAGCAGAGGTTGGCTGACTCGACTCCCCCAGTGCCAGCATAATAGGAACCGTCCATGCCAATGGCTGGTTCTTGGTCTGCCCTCAGAAAGCCTGCCAGCAGACTCTGCGAAGTAATCAAATCCATACGCCGCCGCCCTATTTAGGCAATCGGCAGCCGGACCCAGAGGTTCCAGGTATATTTGGCAGGCTAAATAGCACAACCCGGCAATAACAATCAAGTCGCTGCTCTTGGCATAGCGATTCCGTGTAAGACGATTGGGTGCAATCTATCCGGCGGAAGTGAGCCCTATATGGTGCGACTCTAGCCTTTCCGCGAGACTGTTTCTGGGCACGTTGGGTAATGTACACTCATATAAGATGGGATAGATGGGCCGGTACGAAGGGTCAGATTGACCGGCCTTTATCCTCACCGCAGTCTCTCGTCTACCTGCCGTCTGCTCAGAAATATCGCACCATCAAGATGAAGCTGTCACTCCTCACCAGCACCGCTGCGTTCGGCGTCGCCGTCCAAGGCCATGGCTTCTTCCAGGTGAGCAAGAACATTCTCCCCCAACGGAAAGGAGAGAAACACGCTCTCTAACACCATCCCAGAAACTATCCATCAACGGCGCAGAGCAAGCTTCCCTCGCTGCCCTCCGCGTGCCATCGACCAACAACCCCGTCCAAGATGTGACAAGTAACAACATCATCTGCGGCGCCTCGGGAACAACATCCGCGACCGTCGTTTCCGTCAACCCTGGCGACAAAATTGGCACCTGGTTCCAGCACATCATCGGCGGGCCCCAAGGCGCAAACGACAAGGACAACCCAATTGCCGCAAGTCACAAGGGTCCTGTCATGGCGTATCTCGCCAAAGTCGACAATGCCGCGACTGCTTCGACAGCGAACCTGAACTGGTTCAAGATCGGACAGGACGCATTCGATACGTCGTCCAGAAAGTGGGGTGTCGGTGCGTGCTCCCTCCTACACTTTCTTTGGCTGTCCACGTCGTTAAACTTTTGTGGCAAAAACCCGATTTCAAGAGGCTAACGAAGACGTACTTGTTCCAGACAACCTCATTGCCAACAACGGCTGGGCTTACTTCAACCTGCCCTCGTGTGTGGCACCAGGACAGTACCTCATGCGTGTCGAGATCCTTGCGCTGCACTCGGCAAGCACACAGGGCGGTGCTCAGTTCTACACGAGTTGCGCACAGCTGAAAGTTGGCGGTTCAGGAACTCTGAGCCCGACGACCGTAGGATTCCCCGGCGCGTACAAGGCAGCGGACCCGGGCATCACTATCAACATCTACGGCAGCAGCGGAGAGCCGGACAACGGCGGGAAGGCGTATACCGCGCCGGGCCCGGCTGTGGTGTCTTGTTAATTGCATCGATAAACTGAGGACACGCCGGTGCGGATGAGGGTGTCTCGTTGAACAGGTAGTCCAGAATGTGCCCATGTCAATATAGAAACCAACAAGGACCTGGCCATGAACATGTTAATATGATTGAAGTTGGCCTGTCATTGGAACTGGCCCGGTAACCAATCAACATTTCGGCTGTGCACTGCCCGATAGTGCTCAGTGGGTCAGCACGCTGGAGTCTGAGTACCAGAGAAATGCCTGGAGTGTATGCTGCCGTTCGACTGCAGTTACAAGTTGGCACTTGCAACTGTTGTCGGCGGTCAAATGCTCGCCGCCCGGCTTTCGTGTGACTTCAATGCATCGCTCTCGTCCGGTTGTGTCCGAGTCCATTGAAGTCGAACGGCGGTGAAGCGATGACACCCGCACAAGATGCGATGCTGGCTACTCCAGGCCAACACTGCGTAGACCTTGTCTTCTTGCTCCAGCCATCAGATAAGGTCAGCGAGCATCCGCTGGAATCGCAGTCTGGCACTGCTGAACAAACTCCCTGCGCTACCTACCCTCTGGTCCTTTGCAAGTCGGACAGACCGCGGATTGCTCGGATATGCGGCTCATCTCACCGCCTTCGAGTACCGGTATGCACGGAGACGGTAATGATGGTCGCCTTCAGTCACGGGAAGACAACTTGCCAGCCAGACTCCTGAATCTTGCTGAGTGAAGAGGAGTGAGGTCGATGCGCAGGTGGAGTGACTGCCCTGACTCCTGTCGAGGTTCAGCGCGGAAGGATGCGCGATGTCTGTCGAGATCAACCAATTGGAGGACGGCCGAAGACGCGGCCCCACAATAAACACTAGACCGGGGCCAGGTCCTTCCTGTCGCGTTGCGCATGGACAAAGTTCAGGACGATATCGTGGCTGCATGACGCAAGTCAAGATTTGAGCTGGTGTATTCCGATATCAGATGTCAAGCGATGTCGAATTGGGATGTAGCCAGCACACAAATGTGGCCTTAAAGAATTTCAGCCTATTTGTTGGGTTTCTAAAGGGGACTGGACTTTATATATGTTACATAAGCAAAAAAGCCCGCCAAAGACAAGCCAATCAACAGGGGTAGAATCGCGCCAAGACTATGTTCGACCCCTGTTAGAAGCTGGTAATAATAACGACAACAGAATAAGCCAGGACAGCACCTACAACGCTGTGGGGCTGAGGGGGGGCCCTTGTCCCCTCCTCCAGCCTTCCAAAGTTTCTAGCCTGCAGTACTACTATAGTATAGTATAATATCTAGGGAATACACATTCTTTAGGGAGTACACATTCTTTAAGGCTAGTTGACGCAGGCGTAGCCGTGTCTCCAGTTTGCACAGTCCACTGCAGAAGTGAGCGTGCTTTCGAACATTGGAACAGCGCTGGCTCGCGCCGGGGCAGCCCTGTAGTTTATCGGGCATCCACAGACAATGTGACCTGGCCTAGGTACTTACTGTATAGTAATAAGTAGGCCTGTCCACCAGATCCTGCTCCTCGCGCACTTCTCGCCATGCCGAAATTCGCGCACGCTCATTTCACGATTCGCACCACCCAATGGCAGCCTCGCTGACTGGATGGTTTGTGTCATGGCTTGCTGTCGTCGGCTGGCCACTGTCCACAACGGCTGCAGGCTGCAGTGCGACCAGATAGATAGACAGACACAGCAACATCAAGTCAGCACCCCAGTCCTCTCTATCATATCCGGGGGAGGGAGGACCTGATTCCCCAAGATCCCATGCAAAAAGCTGTAGAGTGTGGAGTCGTTGGTGCCAATGCATAGTGACATCCACCTCCCCCAAGCTCGGGAGCTAACAAGAGGCAGAAAGCTTGTCAACTGGCCTGCGCTGTGGAAGCAGCGGCACGCACGCCCCGTTAGCAGGTACCTCGTCCGCTACCGACGCTCGTGGGCCTTCGTCCGTCATTGCCTAAGTTGACGAATGTTTTTTCCCTCTTCTTCGCGGTACCGAACCCCACTTGTTAGCTCACTATTTGTTCTGCACTTGCCTTGCACTTGCATCTCCTACGAGTTGCGGCCTTTTCGTTCTTCCCTCCTCCTTTTCCTTCCTCCTTAACGCACTTCGACGCAAAGAAAAGATTCCTGGACGATCGACTCTCCTCGATATTCGTGCTACAGTTGACCACTATCCAACGCTCATACACACACACAATTAACGAGTATCCTTGCCGAAGCCGATCTCCCGACCAACAACAGCATAGCCACGTACACCTTGTCTCGTGCCTGCATATAAAGGTACGATGCGATTTCTTTGAAGCCTGTCTTGGTTACCCTCGCAGCTCAAGCTCCCCTTCGTCGTGGCTGGCGCATTCCGTGGCCATGTGATTGTCGCCGTGCACTTGTCAACAACATGCGCACATTCCAAAACCTCGAAAACATTGTTCGGGACGTTCGTTAGCTCGCCAAGACGGGTGCCAAGTTGTGGCTTCGCAGTGCCGAGACCATGCTCCGGCCTCAACACCACCAAAACATCGCCAGCCGCCAAATGCCGCGCCGACGAGGCCGGCTTGGACTGCAGCCCAACCTCTCCGTTGCCAGTTGCCCATCATCATGCGCTCATCCAAGGTCTTGGTGTCATGTGCCTCGATTCACAGCCTCAATTCACCACTTGGCGCTTTCACTGAGTTTGCTCACTGAGCATCACACGTTGAACCATCGAAGGCTGACATTGAATCCTCCAGCTACCATCACCGAATCATCCTTCCTCACCGCCAAAATGCCTGCCATCAACACCGCTCTCATCTCCCGCGAGGCCATGTCCCATATCGCTAAGCGCTCGAACTGGGCCGCAGAAAATGTTGGAGTCATGGTCGTCTTTTGCGTTGTTGGCGTGGTCGCCATCGGTCTCATCTTCCTCTTTATCAGCCGCAAAGTCTCCGCCGCGCGCGCACGGAAGGAGACCAATTAGAGTGTGTCTAGCCCGGACGCTCGCACAGGGACCGGTCCGAATCCTCGCCCCAAGAGCATGTTTCCTACTGGCCTTGCAGGCTTCAAGAAAAGCCGCGTTACGGCGTCGAAGAAGACCGATGCGGTGCAGAAGTAGCACTGCATACCTTTAATGGAAATGGATGGAGGAGCGCGAGTTATTATTGTATTAATGATGCTGGTCCAACGTGGACTGGGTTAATGGGAATGTGGAATGATAAAGGGAGGGGTTGGGCTCAGAGCCGATGAAGTTGATGATACTCCGTGCCAGGATGTTGGCATGTATATATATAGTCTAATACGCTTTGGCTCGATAGCTATCCGACGAAACATCCATCAAAACTCACTACCGTCATTACTTGCGACCAGATATTCGCGTGGGTGGAACTTATCCTGCTTGTGATTGCTCGGCCAAATTACCCTGAAAGCTTGACGTTGCCATCGGGTGCCCTCTTAGTCTTCTCGAGTGTCAAGCCACGCGGCTGGTCAGTCCGTGATGCTGGAAGAGGACATGAAGCGGCCTTAGGCGAGTTTCTCGAGCGGGAAGATGGCGCAACATTCGCAAAGATCTGGATTTTGGACCCTCTGCGGCCATCTGAGCGCATATTGTAGAGACGGTTTTATGGCCCACCAGCTAATGTCTGTTTGCTATTTGAATGACCTTCGAGAGCAAAGGAAGAATTTGTACGGGCTTAGCGAATCCCTCCCATGGGATGATCTGGTGCAGACGACTTTTCCCTTAGGTGGTATGTGATCATTTGCTGCTGGAGAGATCCTCCGATACGTATCCAGTATCGCGGGCAGCCCAACACCATACCTATGCAATGCGTGAGAGTGAGCAGACGTCTCAGTCGAGATGGCCTGTCAGAGGATAATTCCGAGCCAGCGAGCTCTTAATAGTTGATGAGATTCTTGTTTCTGTGTTTTCATATGGATAAGTCCATGTTCTCGAGGTGAATGAGACCATTCGCAGGCTGTATGTTGAACGTCAGCGTTGTGTGCTCTCTCCCGCCTACCCTGGGCCGATATCCACAGAACACAATGTAAAGCAATGGAGAACAAACTCACCGGCACGAATTGCCTCAACTTCACCCCAGCCTGGCTAAACACAGCAGCAGTCTCCCCATCCATACTATACCCCTGGCTATACACCACCTCGCGCACACCCACCTGCGCAATCTTGATACTGCACGTCAAGCACGGGCACGTATCACAATACAGCACCGCGCCCTCGCCCAATCTCTCCCGTCCAGCCTCCAACAAAGCATTCTCCTCGGCGTGAATGCACAAACACGTCGCGAGCCCGTGACCCGACCCCAGTCCGCTGTTGCACCGCGCGCACCCACCGGCGTTGCAGTTGACCAGCCCGCGCGGCGTGCCGTTGTACCCCGTGCTGATGACGCGGTTCGTCGCCGAGATCAGCACGCAGCCGACGCGCCGCTTCATACAGTTCGAGCGCTGCGCGGCGAGGGAGGCGAGCGACATGAAGTAGTTGTCCCAGCTGGGCCGCAGGCGCTCGGGTGAGAGGAGCGATAGCTTGCCGAGGTTGACGTAGAGCGAGGCAAGGGAGTGCGAGGTGTTGAGGAGGCGGACGGGCGCGGAGGATACATGCGTGGCTTGGCCTGTGATGGGGTGATAGAGCTGTGCGTCGGAGAGGGCCGCGAAGGCGGTGAGGTCTGTGGCGGGGTCTGCGGCGTGGGGCTTTGTGGTGGACGACGGTGGAGGGGAAGAGTCAGAAGATGCTGTGAGCTGGAGGGAAGAAAGCGTAGACGAGGCTTCGACTGCGGCGCGGCGCTGTTGGTAGCGCTGCCATCGCACGAGGAGTGGTGCGTCGACAGAGATGAGCAGGAAGAAGGGCCGGCGGGTGAAGGCGTCGAGGGTGGCTTTGGAGATGACGTCTGTGATGACCCAGCGGTCGCGCCAGCGCTGGGTGACGTGCTCGAGAAGGTCCTCTGTGGAGGCGAAGGAGAGAGAGGCGGTGCCGTGGGTGCTGCTGGACTCAGTGGGTGGCGTTTGCAGGCCGTTTGATGCTTGCTCTGGTGCAGGTGCAGCTTGCTGCTTGTTGTTTATAGTGACGAGCGTGAAGCCATGGTGCTCGACTAGATAATGGGCTACCGTGCTCTTGCCAGAGCATATACCTGTGAGCTGCGTCAGAGTGAAGACTGGAGGAGGAGGATAGACTGTGCGCCCTGGCACATACTCACTGCCACAAATTCCAATGAACATCCTCTACTTCTCAGAGCAAAGATGCGAGTCTTTTTCAAAATATAGATAGATACAGAAGTGATTGTAATGTTGCTGCTGAATTGTTTCAAATTGTCTCACTCGAGTCCGCTCGTGCATCCACTCAGAATTGGAAAGATTATGCGACGCGTTCCGCATACGACGCGTTGAGGGCATTCCGATCTTCTGCCGACGACAGGGATAATGCCTCTACTAACCCCACTGGAAAGTACCTGCAGATCCCCCATTGCAACCCGTGAACTTGCAAGGGTGAGCTCCCAACCCCACGCCTCCAACCTTGAGATCCACATGACCATCTATCTCACGGTGGCATTGAATGTCGACGACAACACTCAAGCATGCCCTGTGACCAGTCCAATATTGGGCTGATGACCAGATCTTGAGTCAACCAATATTCCCTCTTCCTCCATACTAGATTCCTGAGTGCCTAACTCTTCGTCCTTTGGATTTCCAATGGCAGCTGGTGCGTCATTCTGCCCCTCATCAGATTCACCCTGCTCCGCCAACTAGAACTACGACCATCCTTCCTCTTCTGACGACTTCGTTTCTCCGCGACACGATCTCTTCATACAATCTTTCATCACCAGCTGGAGCCATAGCTCTGCGCCTGGTATCCTTATTACCCTTCCTCTCCAATCGATAACAAGGCAAGCACTGCCTTGAAGCACACCCGAGTCGCAAAGACTCCCGCCTAGCATGGAGGCCACAGACACCGATACGAAGCCTACAAGGGCCATAGAGAGCAAGGAAACCACACAAAGCACAAGTTCCACAGAGCCCACTGAAGTCAAATTTGCCGCATTCTCATCACAGCTCGAGCTGCCATTTTACACCTCACTGTTCAAGTTCAAACTGGACCATGGCAAGCTCGATGACTCTGCCCGTTCCGTCCTGGGCATGTACGAGCCCAATCCAGGCGCAAAGTCAGAGGATAGCGCCCGTATGCAAATCCTCGGGAATGCGCTGACCAACAGCTCGTACGTTTCTCGACCACGATCGCATGACCTGCGCGAACCTCGCGAGCTTGATAGAGTCTAACATGGGGTTGTGACAGGGTCGGGCTTAACCAGTGTCGCGCCGAGGGCACCATCAAAAACGTGAACACCATCGAGGATTTCAAATCCACCGACAAGGCAGCCATGCTGCAGACCGCAGGCCGTCAGGTGTGGGATGCGATCAAGGATGGCACCATCTACTCCGTTCCGTCGCTCTTATCTTCGCTTACGATCCTCTCTTACGCCGACCTAAAGAAGTACAGATTTACATACTGGTTCGGCTTTCCAGCCCTACATTCCGACCCGCAGTGGAAGCGCGTTGCCCCGATAGGAAAGTTCAACGTATCCGAAACAGAGGCTCTCGTCGAATCAATAGGCACATGGCGATATAGCGTCGATAATCGCGAATACGGGTTCTTCCTAGTCAAAAAGGTGCGAAATAAGGACAAAAGAAGAGAACCGTTCGAGGATGGTCCAGATCTGGGTTTTGACTGGGCTGTGGCGTCTCTGGGGAAGCAAGAGGAGGGTTGGTTTGATGATGTTCCGGAGCAGGACCGCTACGTCGCTTTCGTCGACCCGTCAACCTACGACGACCATCCCTCATGGCCCCTACGAAATCTTCTGGTCCTGGTCCGCCAGCGTTTCCATCAGACCAGAGTCAATATTCTATGTTATCGCGACACTCAGGCCCGTCGTCACGAAGCTCGAAGTATCATCCTGCCACTCGCTATGGACAGTGTGCCGGAGATGGAGACAACGACGATACCCAAGGTCACTGGGTGGGAGCGCAACGCAAACGGCAAACTGCAGGCTCGCCAAGCCAATCTGAGCGAGTACATGGATCCGAGGAAACTGTCGGACCAGGCGGTTGATCTCAATTTGAAGCTTATGAAGTGGCGTATAGCCCCGAGTTTGGACTTGGACAAGATCAAAAGTACCTCTTGCCTGCTGTTGGGTGCAGGAACGCTTGGTAGTTACGTCTCGCGTAACCTGATGGGCTGGGGCGTGCGCAAGATTACCTTTGTCGACTATGGCGCAGTCTCGTTCTCAAATCCCGTACGGCAGCCTCTATTTGAATTCGAAGACGCCCTGCATGGAGGCGCTCCGAAAGCGATCAAGGCTGCAGAGGCCTTAAGGAAAATAAATCCAGGTGTGGAGAGTGAAGGTCATGTCATCTCGGTGCCTATGCTGGGCCACCCTATCACCGACAAGGCGAAGTCCAAGACCGACTTCCTCAAACTGAAAGAGCTGATTGATTCTCATGATGCTATCTTCTTGTTGATGGACAGCCGCGAATCACGTTGGCTGCCTACGGTAATGGGCAAAGCAGCTGGCAAGATCGTCATGAATGCTGCTCTGGGTTTCGATACATATGTGGTGATGCGCCACGGTGCTTCACCCAATGATGGCTCCGAGAAGACATTGGGGTGTTATTTCTGCAATGACGTGGTTGCCGCGACCAACTCTCAGAAGGATCTAACTCTCGACCAGCAGTGTACAGTCACTCGACCTGGTGGCGCGGCCATCGCCTCAGCTTTGCTTGTAGAGCTGTTTGCGAGCATACTGCAACATCCTGCCGGCCATCACGCAGCGGCACCCGTTGCAAAGGCCGATTCTACTTACGAGCGCGACCCAGCAGACCACGCGCTGGGTCTTGTTGCTCACCAGATTCGCGGATTCCTCTCAACATTCCAAAATATGCTTATCCGCGGCGAGTCATACCCTAACTGTAGCGCCTGCAGCAAGCCCATTCTTGACGCCTACACGGAGTCAGGGTACGATTTCGTCAAGAAGGCTTTGGATGAGAAGGACTACGTCCTGGAGCTTTCTGGCCTTGCTGAGGTGCAACGCCAAGCTGAGCTGATGACGGCGGATGTTGACTTTGACGACGAAGATGAAGAGGGTGAAGACGACGGCGAGGCCGTGCTGATCTAGAGATTTGCTTTCAAACTCGATTGAGTTGCTGGCAGTCAGGTCTAAGGTATTCGCTGTCCGAGGCGCCTTGAAGAGATTACGAATAATGAAGAATGAACAGCAGCCGGCGAGCAAGGTCGGCGTCCCATTGTGGGTTACCGCACACCTTTGCCTTCTGGTCGACTTTGCATAATTGGCGCCACGGGATTGCTAGAGGCAGGATATTCGAGAGGGTTCGCGGGAGGTTTTAATCAGGATGGCTCCTGCGAATCTGCATCAGGATGAGGGTGCTCAGAAGAGGAAAACCAATGGCCTGCCATTCGTGCTTTTCAGGCGTTGGGAAGAGGAGTCTCCAAGGCAGCGTTCCATCAGCCGTTTGAGGAGAGTCTGATGAGGCGTCGCACAGAGGCCAGGCGTGGGTGCAGGTCCGGCGCGACCACGTTTGTGAGACATAGATTCCGCCGTCGAGTGGTACAGGAGTCTTTACACTTGCCAATCTTCAATAGGATTTGATCTAATTCCTACACGTGCCCATTGTTGTCAGTGTCGTTGCCAAGAGAATTGATGAAGGCGTCACGGGCCGAGCCCATCTGCAGGTCCATTCCGGTCGGGTCACAGGGCCTGGGGCGAACCCCTGCAAGGTTCATGGTTCAGTGGCACCGGGCTGTTGCACCAGTGCTTGTTTCGACTTGACGCCAGATCTTCGTGTGGCATGCTACGATTTTACAAGTCCTAATTATAACAGAGTCACGACAATATCACTTAGACTTGAAGGCCAAACCCCTCGCCAAGTACTTGTCGTGTCCACTTTGCTGCATGCTGTAGTGGAACGCCGGCATCCGACCAGCCCGCTTACTCCACTCCCAGCACCCATCTTACAACCCGTCTCAACAACACCGGCGACAAACACACCATTTTCTCCAATACCACCCTTCCAATAGACTCAAACCTGTCTGTCTGTCAGTCTCTATCGTTCCATCAAATTGGCGCTCACAACCCGCGACCAGCATGGCCGGCCGCATCACCGCCTGGCGCATACGCCCATGGGCAGCACCATCAGCGGCGGACTACAGCGCCGCGGTGATCCCGCTCGAGCAGGCGCATTTGCACAGCCACTCTGCGCGGTGTGGGCGCGCCGAGTATGAGGAGGTGCCAGCAGCGGATCCTGAGAATGAGGATGATGACGATGCGAAGGATGGCGGGGGTGAGGGCCGCGGGATGCTGGAGATGAGTGCGGCGGAGTATAGCATCTCGGGTTTGAGGGAAAAGGTCAGGAGGAAGGACGGCGGAGGGGGCGATAGGGGGGCTTACGAGAGTGAGTGGTTCGTACTGGATGGTGCGAGTTTGAGTGTGGCTAACAGATGGCAGTGAAATCGTTGCTCATAAATAAGGCTGTTGAGGACATCGGAATGGGCAGGTACAACTGGCAGCTTTTCATACTGTGTGGTTTTGGCTGGTTTGCAGATAAGTATGCCATCCTCAATATTTCCGCCGTCACATCCCATCTGATCATCATTCGCTAATTAATCCTCAGTCTGTGGATGCAAGTAAGTGTGACAAGACTGGAACTACTGCTGCCTCCCCCCCACTTGAACATGACCGTCATGTATCTACAGCCCAACACTAACTCTTTCCCAGGGAGTCTCCCTAATCCTCCCGTCCCTCTCCGCCGAGTTTGGCGTCTCCGAAAAACAAGTCCGCTACACGACCTCCTGGCTCTACCTAGGACTTTGCTGCGGTTCCTTCTTCTGGGGCATCGGCGCCGACATCCTCGGCCGCCGCATCGCCTTCAACGCAACCCTCCTCATCACCGCCATCTTCGGGCTCCTCGTCTCCTACGCGCCCTCCTGGCCCGCCGTGTGCCTCCTCCTCGCGCTCCTCGGCTTCGGCGTCGGCGGCAACCTCCCCGTCGACGGCGCGCTGTTCCTCGAGTTCCTCCCCGACGCCCAGAGCAGCCTGCTGACGCTGCTCAGCGCGTGGTGGCCCGTCGGCCAGCTTGCGAGCTCGCTGCTGGCGTGGTGGCTCGTGCCGAGCGCCCAAGGTTGGCGGTGGTTCGTGTTTGCGATCGGCGTCATCACCTTCGGCATGTTCGCGTTGCGCTTCTTTGTCTTTCATCTGTTTGAGAGCCCCAAGTTCTTGCTCTCACGCGGACGGCAGGCGGAGGCTGTCGCAGTGGTGCAGGGGCTTGCGGCGCGCAATGGCGCGCGGACGTGGCTGACTGAGGCCGTGCTTGATGCGGTAGTGGGCGAGGAAGTTGGCGATGCTGATGCGCCGGCGCGGCCACGCAGTGGCGGTGGTGGTAGCGCGATGGTATCGACCAAGAGCGTGCTCAAAGGCCGCTTCGAGAAATTTTCAGCGGCGCGTCTGCGTCCGCTCTTCAGCAGCCGCAAGCTGGGGCTTGCGACTGGCTTGACGTGGTTCATCTGGGCGACGATCGGGATGGGCTACCCACTCTTCAACGCCTTCCTGCCGCAGTACCTCTCGCACGGGAACGACAACAAGGCCAGTAACAGCGCGCATTCATCGGCAGCGTCGGGACCGCCGAGTATCGACGCCGAGACGTACCGCAACTACGCCATCCTCAGCCTGGTCGGCGTGCCGGGCAGCGTGCTGGCGTACTTTGCTGTGGATGGACGGTCTGTATTCCTGGGGCGAAAGGGCACGCTGGCTATTGCCACGTTTGTGTCAGCAGTGTTTCTGTTCTTGTTTGTCAGCTATGGCAAGTCCGAGACATCGATGCTGGCGTTTTCGTGTGTGGAGGCGTTTGTGCAGAATATCATGTATGGTGTTTTGTATGCCTTTACGCCAGAGTTGTTGTGAGTCTTTCTTCTCCTATGGTATTCTGACAAGGCAATGAATGTGTACTGACTTCTCGGTAGCCCTGCTCCTGTCCGCGGCGCAGGTACTGGAGTTGCCAGCTTCTTGAATAGAGTCGCTGGACTCATTGCGCCGATTCTGGCTGCAAGTATACCAGGTGATGGAGCTACAACGCCAATTTACCTCTCCGCGGCGCTGATCTTTGCGGCGTTCATCGGTATCGTGCTGATACCGATCGAGACTAGAGGGCGACAGAGGCTGTGATCGGCCTCTTCTTCAATGCGACGCTTCTGAACCGTATATGACTAGTGTAAGTAAAGTCACGTAGCAAAGTGCAACCGGCCACGCGTCAAACCAGATGGGTGTTGCAACCCTCTATTACATTGTCCGGAAGCCTAGAATTCTACCAAACACATCTAAAATGCGTCGTTCGCTGCCGAATACCCCGGTCTAGGCCTCGCCCCGTTCCCCTGCGCACCAGCCGGCGCATCTGTCCTGCGCCTGAGTCTCTGGGCGATCGCATCCTTGGTCATTGGTTCATTTCGAATGGTGTTGTTCACGAGCCACCGCTTCATCTTCAGCCGCAGACTGTCCACAACGGCTGGATCGCTCATAAACGGCGCCACCTCTAACTGCACCAGATGATTCGCCTCCTGCCCAACGACATGCAGTGCCTTCTCCAGCTCGGCCAAGCTCTGCTGCGCCTTCTCCTCCTCGTTGCCGCGCTTCTTCAACTGAATGCGGCCACCGCGCGTGTCGGCCGTCAGGAAGGGCACGACCTGGTTTAGCGCGATGGACAGCGTGATCCCGAGTTGGCGTGCAATGGCCACGGCCTGGAAGGGCAGGTATGGCGGGTGCGCGAAGCCGGGGATCCAGTAGCCGAGCGTGGGATTGACAACGTGCACGAGCAGTGGGTTGACGAGGTATTCCAAAAAGGCAGGGTAGTCAGGACGCGTGATGGTGTGAATCTCGAAGACAAAGAGCGCCAGGAAAGCCATCCACCGCCAGTAGATGCCGTCGCTGAAGTAGCCGAGCTTCGGGAACGCGTAGAGCGCCACGGCGCCCGTGCCGTAGTAACCGCCCAGGCTCATGGCGCCCTTCATGATGTAGTCGCGCACGACGAGACACTCCTTCCAAGCCAGTACGGTCGGGCCGAGACGGTCGTATGCAAAGCGCTTCGCGTTGTCCGTCAATGTGGCGTGGGCAGTCTGCAAGCTTACGTAGCTCTCGGCGTTGTATATGTTGGGCCCCGCCTTGTCTGGGTGCATGGCCGCGGATAACTGGCGGTAGCGGCGCTTCATGTCTTTCTCGGTAGCATTAGGTAGTACGCCGAGGGTGCTGTAGAAGTCACCATCGCGCTGTAGGTTCCAGTCGGCTTCGTAGATGGTGAAGAGGAGGTAGATGCCCACGACACCAAGGTAGATACGCCGGTAGTGTTCGGCAAAGCGCGGCTGACCTGGCTGGGGGCATGGAGAGCCTGCGCGGATGGTGATTCTGTAGTACAGGTTGTGGAGGAAGCGCGTGGCCATCTGCAAACGACAAGCTTGTTAGGAAGGGCTGACAGGTGAAAGGGAGTCCTGGGCTGCGCGGGTAACTTACATCTGGGAGGAAGGTCCAAGCGAGTAGAGTGAGGGCAGACATTGTGGCGATGTTCTGACAACGCTGCCTACTACATTGGGATGTTGAGGTTGCTACCCTTCGACCCGGACCCAAAATGTGCTGAAGGTGGGAAGGACGACAAGCAGCAAGGTGTCATAAGCTTGGCGTTGAAGGTTTCCAGCTCCTGGCGGTACCTGAAAAGGTACCAAGTATCTAGGTACTTTAGTACTTCGGTACTTGGCATGTGGTCGCTGACTAATTCAATCCATCATTTCCCAACAACACTCATTAACACGACTTCAGGACTGTGTCCTATCCTATTCCGTGTCAGCAGTTGACTGAAGCTCGCTCGACACATTATACTGCCGTCCTTGATTGTGTGATCAGAGTTCCTTTCACCAGCCAATCTCGATGGGCCCCAGTTGCAGAGCGTCTGTGCATAAGCGCCAGCAAAAATCCCTGTGTGCTCACTGCTCACGGGCTGCCAGTGCCAAATTCCATTTGTGCCATAAACACCTGGGCAAATCTCGGGCCACAGAGTCTGTCGACGAGACCACGTCAAGGTTACTGAAACTCTTCTGGCTAATGCTGCTCGGCGTGGATCACGTACTATGTAACCCATCAGCGGCACGGCACGCCTTCGCATACCGCAAGCCAAGATGTGGAAGTCTACGCGTACATGCCTGTTGCAATGACAGATGTCTGGTGGTCGTAATTAAAAGATACTTGTCAGGCAAATTTCCGTGAGTCGATGCTGATACCGAAGTACCCGCCGTGGTGTGGCGTCCACCATCAAGACATGCAATTGCATTAGTATGGCGACGATTACAGGCCAAGATTGTGGAACAGGTGACTTGAGCGTTCAAGAACCAATTTGAGTCCCACTCTGCTTGCACATCAAGATATCCAGTTTTCGGTATCTAGACCCGATCACATCCAGCGGCTGTGACAGAGTTCTATTCCAAGCAATGCCTTTGCCAGACTAGGTACGTCTGTACATACGACGCACAACCGGCAAACTAACACTTGCACATCTCTAGGCTGTAAGCTTGCTCGCAGCAGCCTAGAAGTGCCTGTGCAGCACCAACTGTATCACTGCTAAACAAATTAATGGATTACTGTGACCGAGAATTATATTACACACCTCAGCATCTTTCATCTCGGTGATAGAAGTCCTATGAACAACCGAGCGTTGAGGTTGCAATGGGAAACCCCCCCCCCCGGGGCGGAGTCTCAGCAACGTGCGGACGCTGACCCAAAAAGGCAAGCGCCCGCACAGTTTCGCACTCACCTAGTAGCCCATCACTGCCCAGGTGAGCAGTATTTCTACTGTAAATCTGGATAGTGGACATGTAACGGCAGGTATAAATCCAGCGTCCTCCGTCTACTGGAGTATGTGTTGAAAAAAATATCAAAGTGTATCGCTTTCCTAGATCCAATTTTGGGTTACGATCTCCCATAAACCAAAGCTACCCTATTGTCCCGGAACTCACTCCCATCTTGGCCTCAAATCCAACTTTTCCAATCTTTTCTTTATCTGATGTCGCAGGCTACTGTCGAAAAATATGCCTAATCCTCAAATAATCACCCCTCATGAAGCATCTGGTGGTCCACCTCCATGCTTGGGCGAGATGGCAACCTTGCGCTGGGCAAGCAAAAATCCACCCAAAGACTTCTAATTCTCTTTCGCCGGCAAGACAGTTCTTGTAACAGGCGCCAATATCGGCCTCGGGTTCGAGGCCGCCGTCAAATATGCGGCTCTAGGCGCAGACAAGCTCATCCTCGCCGTACGCAATGTAGCCAAAGGCGAAGACGCCAAGAAGCGCATCGTGCAACGCACCGGCTACAAAAGCGATGACATTGTGGTCTTGAAAGTCGATCTCTCGGACTTCGGATCCGTGCACGGCTTTGTGGTGACATTGAGGAGGGAGATCCAGTATCTCGACGTTGCACTGCTGAACGCTGGGATGGGCAACCCGAGCTTTCAAAAGTCGCCGGCAGGTTGGGAGATGGCATTGCAGGTGAGCGTGTTGTCCACTGCACTGACGGCGGTAGAGCTGTTGCCACTTCTTCACTCCACAGCTGCTGCTTGAGGCAGGGCTGTGCATATGACTTCCGTCAACAGCAATGGCCATGACAGAGTGCGGGAGGACTGGTTTGCCCATGCTGGTGGAAGTCTACTCCAAGCAGCGAACGACAAGGAACATTGGGATGCGTCCAAGTCTTACTTCATGGCAAAATTGATGGGCATGGCCGTTATGAAGACGTTGGCCTGCGCATCGTCATCTGCAACATCTGCTGGTCTGGATATTATTGTGAACGCAGGCTGTCCTGGACGCTGCAAGACGGCTCTGGGCCGCAACTTTGGTCTCATGTCTCAGATCACGGGCACTGTTTTTCAAGCTATCTTTGCACGAACTGCTGAACAAGGCGCTAGATCCATTTTCAGTGCAACTGCATTGGGCCCGGAGAGCCATGGCCGGTTGTGGCATCACGACGTACTTTACCCGTTGGTTATGCGTTTTCTTGTGTTCAGAGCTTGCCGTCACTCAGGATCATTGGCTAATACCACACAGGGTCGGAGTCCTCGCACAAGACGAGGCATTCATGAAGCGGACATGGTCTGAGATCCTGGGGATCATCTCGTCGGCCCAGCCGAATGTTCAGCAGACTCTTGATGGTCGATTGTAGTACCATAGATCCTGCTGGCAATTAGTCTGGGGAGCAAAGCAACGACAATATCCGAGTCCAGCATATGGGCACAGATTTTGCACAATTGATTTTTTTCTCTTGCTCTCTTGAGTACTAAAGCTTCGCAGAAAATATTCGCCCCGGTGAGTTGCTTTCGGCGTCGTCCTCAACCAGCAAGGACTCGTTCATTACATTTTCTAGCCGGGCCACAGCCTGGTCAGCAATTTGGTGGTGAATGAGAATGCGTTTTCCGCCGAGGAGAATCCCATGCCGTCTCCCTCTCATATTCCAGTCCTTCACGTCAATGCCTATTGATTCAAGGTCTAACCAGACCATGTTCGTTTCCACTTCCCTGAGCAAGCGACCACCTTTATGCTTCCACATGTTCCCCACAATCTTTGCCATATCATGTGTCCTTTTGAGTTTGTCAACAGTGGCAATTTCACCAAGTCCAAAATTCTCGACCATCGCTTGTCGAGCAGCTGCGGCCAAAACACCAGCCTGTCTCAGCCCACCACCAATCCCCTTTCTGATGCGCTTGAGTATCTTGATGTTTTCTGCGGACCCGAGAATCATGGCCCCAATAGGAGCACCGAGATTCTTGCTGAAATCCAGCGTCACGAGATCCGCGCAGCTTGCAAAGTCAGCGAGCGTCCCAGCACCAGCCGCGACGGCTTCCCATACACGAGCTCCGTCGATATGGACTTTTATGTTGTGCTTGTCAGCCCAAGTTTTGACCCGGCGTAGCTCCAGAAGAGGCACGATTGACCCCGACGATGTGTTCTCGATACTGATAACTCGTGTAGGACACTTATGCACGTCGTCTGTTGTCACAGCATGCTTCTCCACATCCTCTATGGTGAGATACTTTCCATTCATCGGCCGGATAGCCTGTATCATGGCGCCGGAGAGGAACGCCACACCGCCAGCTTCCCAGTGAATAATGTGCGAGCTGGCATCTGCGAGGACCGCGTACGGTGGCGCTTGATCCAGTAACGTACGTAAAGCAAGCTGGTTTGCCATTGTGCCCGTGACAACAAATGCTGCGGCCTCGTGACCACATATTCTCGCTAGCTCGCCCTCGAAGGACGTGGTGGTATGGTCTTCACCGTAGACATCGTCGTTCAGAGTAGCGTGTGTGATAGCGTTGAGTACGCCAAGAGACGGTGTCGTTATTACGTCGCCTGCTCCGCATGGTCAGATAGTTGATTTTAGAGCGGCGAAATTGGACTGCAAATAGCGAAAGAACCTACTCCTGAAATCGAAAGCTGAACCTGTGCGGTCCGGTTGGCCCCAGTACATGACAGGCGAGTGTATCTAAGTCAAATCGAGATAGAGCTCGAGACGTATGTCAGGGCGGAAGGGATCACATTTAATCACCAAGAGCAACTGCTATATTCCAAGCGATCAAGATGGATATGACAAATCAACCAAGCTTGTACTTATCCCAGATACTGTTGCCTTGATATTTCCGGCGTCTCCACAAACTTGTCCAACTCTTCATGGTCTGGTGCGTGCAGATTGTGTAGAACTGCCAAGATCACATCGATCATGCGCATACAGTCAGATTCAGCTCCTGCCTTATCAAGCTACTTAGCTCATAGCTGATGGGAGCACGCATATCTTCTTCCATTCTGTGTAAGGGATTCTAGGTTTCCAGCATCCGTGTTCCGGAGTATGCCCGCCACAATCCTCTCGTGTAACACACACGTGAGAACATTTGAGCCGTGGTCTGCAGGTGAGACCAATCACACCATGTCGCTAGGTGATAAAACAGCAAAGTGCTGATGTTGACACCGCAGGAGGAACACAGAATCTGGTTCTAGAACTCTTAGAAATAAAAAGGTACGTCAGATTAATTGCCGCCTGGATACATGAGGCATCTCCAGGGAGTGCAGCTCTGGTCCTCTTGTTCATGTTGTCTCTAACATTTTCCGGCATTATATGTAGGTGTTTACAAATGCTACGGCCGGGTTCGACGCTTTCGCAAGGATAACCTTCGGAAAGAATACACTCTGCATACGGTCAAGGCGGATAGGTACAGATGTCTTCCATGGAATACAAAAGCGACGTCACCCACATCAGTGTCAAAGTTCTTGAAAACGATGTGGAAGTCCTCGCCTCCTATGGTCTGTTACGAAAATCCGACGGATTCATTGGCTGGAAGAAAGACAGTGCTGAGCATCCACGCAACTGGTCAACACGAAGGAAAATCTACGACACTCTGCTTATCATCCTTTTGGAGCTCTATACGTATGTCTACGGAATTGAAACTAAAATTATCACATTGAATAGGAGCTGAACATCTCCGACTGCAACTTTCAGAACTATCATCAGCACTACAGGAGTGAGTGGATTGTGCTCTTCCATCATCCCCTCTCCCTAAGTGGGCTTTGTCCGCCCGCGAGCATTTACCTAAGTACTGATTCGATACCGAGTAGGCTGCCGTTGCTAACGCAGCAGGACCTGAATACAACATGCACATATTGCAGGGTCTCATAGCTTTCACGTTCATGTTAGTCCTTGAGACCCTTTGAAAAGCGACTTTGCTAAAATATGTGTCGCCTGCAGGTATCAGCTCGGCCAAGCCATCGGTGGATATCTGATACCACCGTTCTCCGAGCTCGTTGGGCGTCGGTATATTTACATCATCTCCTCAGCGGTCTTCAGCATATTTTGTGCCGTCATACCGCTCGGATCCTCGCCAGCGACCATCTTTACCGGTCGGTTCATCACTGGAGTCGCCTCAGCTGTGCCCTCAGTAGTGATTGCAGGAAGCGTTGAGGATCTCTTCAGCGGTAGAGAAAGAGTCTGGATCGTAGTGATTTGGAACGCAGCCACAACAATTGCCCTTTGCATTGGACCGATATATGCAACGTATATTATTGAATATTCTAGCTGGCAGTGGGTGTACTTCAGCGCTGGAGTATTCACGGCGATCATATGTCTTGGACTCATTGGTGTCAAGGAAAGCAGACCCAGTGTCCTTCTTGGACGCAAAATCGAGCGCCTTCGTAATGAGACGAATATCACTGAGTTGTTCTGGAACAACGCCGATGCTGCACCTGACTGGCAACGTTTCACGCATATTGTGGTCGTGAGACCCATGCGCATCCTATGCACGGAGCCACTTGTTGGTCTCGTAGCATTCATCTCAGGCGTTTCCGTAAGCAGTCCTCCAGCTTCAGAAATGACTTGGTGCTATGTCCTAACGTATGATGGGTCTGCAGTGGGGCATCATATACCTGTTTACGGAATCGACGACTGGGATATATCAGTCTATGGGCATGTCGAGAACCCAGGCGTCACTGCCGTTTCTAGCTGTTGTTGTCGGAGTGACGTTTAGCTTTATTCCTCGCATTTGGGACGTCAGAAGCGTGGACCGTCGACGGCAGGCATGCGAAATTGTTGAGCCGTAGGTCATCATTACATACAAGTCCCGGCATGGAATTGACAAACACACAGAGAAGATAAACTTGTGGGTTTTGCCTACGCTGCGCCAGCCCTGACAGTCGGCCTACTGTGGTTCGCTTGGACAGTTCCACCAGCAGCCACGCATATACACTGGATAGTTCCGACACTTTCGCTGGTACCCATTGGATTCGCAGTGAACGAGATAGCATATACTCTGAGTGGCTTTCTCGCGGACTCATACTTGCTTTACAGCGCCTCTGCATTTTCGGGACTGGCTTTTGTGAGGGCAATTATATCAGGACTAATGCCCTTGCTTTCACACCTCATGTATACCAACTTGAGCTCGAATGTTGCCGGCTCCATTTTGGCTGGCATATCTGTGCTATTCTGCTTGGCGCCGTGGGTGTTCTTTCGGTACAGCAAGCGGCTGAGAGCCAGGAGTCCGTTCGCATGCTATAGTGTCGCGATGCATCAGACGACGCAAATCGAGTCTGAGTGAATATTGTAACAAGCTGTGGCGGCCACAAGAAACTTGGGTTCAAAACGAGGTCGATACAGTCTGTTCACATCTTTTCGGACTCGCTATTTCACCGAGGCCGATTTTGTCCGTCTCCCGCATGCTTGCACCCACCAATTTGTCACCATCGAGCTACTTAAAAAGGATACAAAAAGGGGTGGCAAGACTCATTTTGTTTTTATGGGTACACCATTTGTTGAATAACAATTACTAGTCTTCAGGCCCCCAGTCCTTTGAATACCCCCCCCCCCCAACAACAACAACCAACAACCATGCTCGAGCGGGTGCTAGTAGTCGGAGCCACAGGCAACATTGGCGTGGCAGCCGTGAAGGGTGCCTTACGCTCTGGACGCCAGGTCCTGGCTATAGTGCGCAACCAAGCCTCGGCTGACAAGCTGTATAAACATATTGGATCCTCAGAGGGTATCACGGTCGCTGAGGCTAGCGTCAGCTCTGACACGGGCGTCAAGAGTGTTGTGGATCAGGTCAAGGCCGGCAAATTGCCAGCCTTCCAGCATGTCTACACCTGCGGTTGGTCATTGACCCTTTTTCACACTTTCAAGTCACGAAACTCGTTTTGTTTTGCTAAACAATAATTTTCCTCAAGTTGGCGGCGAGTACACCGATGTTCCCCTGAAACACATCACCACCGAGCGGCTCCGCAGAAACATGAATATGTCCTTTGAGGCCAACTTCTGTATGGTTTCCTCCGAAGTATAATTCCATCCCTGAGCCGCCTTTCTGACAAGAGAGAATCACTGCCACAGTTGCTTACCGTGATACCATCGAGTATCTGCAAGAGCAGAATCACCCAAACAGCACCTGGACCATCTGTACGGGCTCGCAAGGCGACTTAGCCATATTTGCGCTGCCGGCTATGACCCAGAGTCCACTATTCTCCATGTCTACGGCGGCTGCCCGCGAGAATGAGGAGACCAACGTGCGCGTCAACGAGGTGTACCTGATGTTTCGCGTCGAGGTGGACGAGGACGCCGCGCAGCACGGCGTGTCGAGCAGCTCTGAATTCGCCTCCGTTCACGAAGGCATCCTCGCAAACCCCAATATCCACAGCTCACGTGTGCGCGTCGAGACGCCTGCCGATTTCAAGAACCTCAAGTTTATCAAGAAGTTTTGAGATACCTCTTTCTTTTCTAGTGCGGACATTTGGAGAGCAGGCAGAAGTCGCAGAATCACAAATTCATAATCTGGACACATGCACAATAACATCCCAGAAGAGGCTTCCCATCGTGAATCATTGTACTAGAAGACAGTTGATTGTCTGAGAGGTGCCTGCCTAGTGTAAATTTCAGAGGCGCTCTCCAATTTTCAGGCATGAGTGGTAGTCGCTGCCAGGTTGTCGTGTTTGCCCCAGGTAGATGGAAAATATTTACCTACTTAGTGCATGGTCAAATTTGCACCCAAAATTACTGTTCTAATCGAGCATCAAGAGGACCTCTTCTTGTTTGAACCTTTCTAGCAGCCGAGAAGAAGTCTCAGACACATTCCAAGTTTGATCAGACTGACCTTTCCAACCTGTCTGCCATCCATGTTGAACACCCCTTGGTAACGAGAAGCAGCTCAAATTTGACAATCCCTCGGATGCACCAGGTGTCCGTCGAGATTCCCCCGCAACTCAACATGTCTTTTTGTTGTCTCTACGACTGCGTCCGTCACTGACCCAACAAGCTCACGATCAAGCGTTTACCCTTCACAACCTTGAGTAGACCGTCCACTACTCTTGATCCAGGTCATTTTCAAGGCTGGTTTCTCGTCTACCTCCCGCAGTCGCGGAATGCTTTTGTGGAACCGCACTTTTTCATGGGACTGCTGGTTCAGGAGCAAGTAGAGAACTTTCGGATTATGCCGGGCTGATGCAAGAAGCTCTTCCAAATTGACCCACCCAGTCATCGTCCACCCCCTGATATGGCCCACCCCGAAACGGAAGTCTGTTTTCCAACCATATTGTTTCAAACACTTATAATTTATTTAACCAAGCAATTATGATACAGTCCTCTTCAACAACTATACTTTCAGGATCGCTCTCTGTAATAAGACTATTAATAGCCTCTAGATCCTGTTGTTGAGCCCGGTGTATATTATCGATTGAAGCGAACTTCCAATTCGGGTTTAACTTAACCTTCTTTCTTTTACGTGGCTGACTATCTGCAATTTTAGCTTCTAATACCTCAATCCTCTGAAGGGCTTGTGCCAATTGCAGGTCCTTCCTTTTGTAACCTTTCTGAAGAGGTTTCGTGAAGTTTGATTAGCTGAATTAGCTTTGTTAAATTCGCTGAACTGGGCCCTTAGATCTTGAGACTTCCTTGGAGTTGACCAAGTAGTTGGTTGTATTTCCGAAAGCTTAATTGGTGTAAATTCAGCCCTTTTCAACTCCCCTGGAAGCTTTTGAGTTCTTTCTTGAGTCCTTTTTTGAGTATTCTCAAGGAGTAAAGGACTTAGAAGAGGCTTGCTTGCAGCCACTGACTAAATACTACTAGCTTTCCATCCAGACTTAATGTTCTGTATAGAAAGACTATCTAATCGAGCATGGCGATAGTTCTTAAGGAAATCCCTCTTTCCAGCAGCTATTAAGTCTTCCCATTAGTGTAATTGATCAAGTCTTGTAATTGATCAAGTCTTTTCCGATAGGACTGCTTAAGAGAAGAAACGACTCCAAGATTGAGAGTTTGAAGTATATGAGAAGTGTGAGGAGGCAAATAAAGCAATAATATATTGTTTTGAAAATACTCCCACATAAATTCAGTAGTTATATGGCTTCCGTAGCCGTCTAGTATAAGTGATCGCTTCTCTATTAAGTCCAATGGTCGAGTCTTTGGAATAAAGATCTTTTGGAGCCATTCAAGTGCCATTAAGTTACTGGTCTAGGCGTTGTTGGTCGCTGTAAATAGCCACTATTTATATAGATCCAGTAAAAGGGGAAACCATTGCTGTTGAATCGATTTGCCCTTAAAAATAATGAGTAGAGGAAGAGAGGTGCCATTAGCCGAAATACACTCAATAAACGAAGTCTAAACTCGAGAACTAGAGTCTTTTCGTTGAATTGAAGTACTTTCCACACTTCCAAAGACTAAGCCGTTTCTTCATTGGCCTTCAATTATACCAGCTTCATCCATATTCCACCTATTTGAAGGTTTAATCTTCTGGATCTCTGGAAGTGCTAGGAAGGAGAACCAAGACTTAATTACTTAAGTAGTAGCCCTATTGACTCTCTTTGAGTCCATTCGGAAGCTTCTTTGGGTCTTAACCCTTGGATTCCTCTTCAAAAAAGAGGTAACCCAACGCTTTCCTAGTTGTGTTGAGTCCCCTTTGGTTCGGAGGATTCTTTCCGCAAAGATCCGTAAATCTTGATGGGTTGGTGGAAGGCCTAGATCGGCTTGAGAAAGGACCCAACTGGCTAATCGGTCTTCTTGATAGATCGAGAGTCTTTGCCTTGATTCGTGGGCTATTTGGCGTGGTAGTTTTCCAGATATTCGATGGCGAAGTGTGGTTCTTGGAATGGCCCATTCTTTCGAGGCCTGTTGAACCGATGTGCCGTTTTGAATAGTCACAAGTGCCGCAGCAATCTGGTCTTCTGTATACGACTTCATGAGGCTATGATAAAGAAGTGTTGCAGTTTTGAAGTTGATCGGATTGAAATTCAGTAAGGAATTCTCTTCTTTAGTTGGGTGGTTGTAATGGCGGTGAGGGATTTCAAGGGTGGCCACCTAGGGGAGGTGGCCACTTGTGGGTACATCAACTTACTATTTCAGGGTGGGCCATAACTGGGTGAGTCAACTTATTCACACTCGCACTTTTATTGGATAAGCGCATCTGGCACGGCATTTGAGAGTCTAACCAAACTAGTCCTTCAACCTTGCCATGCCCAAACCATCAAAGAGCGGCATCAAGAATGTCTCCAGCCTTTCCTCCTTTGCCAGAGCATCGTTGAACTGATGCAACGCTACTATTAACTCCCGGCTCTCCTTCTCACCATGCTGCTCCACGTCTCTCGCAAAGTGCGGATTTCCAAGGGTAGCATCCGCCACAATGCCCCTTCGAAGCACGTTGTCCGCGACGATCAAGCCGCCCTGCTTCAAAAGCCGCTTGGGATTGCCAGACTGGGACTTGGCCAGGATGAGCTCTAGATACTTGGGGTACGCATCTTTGTTCGCATCCACGAAGATGAGATCAAATGGCTCAGCCGGCTCTAGACTCTCGAGAGTCTTGACACCGTCCCCAAGCTTGATCTCGACATTTGTGATATTGTTGTCTGCAAACCCCTTGCGTGCGATGTTGGCGTACTCCTCGCTCAATTCGAGGCCCACCACGTGGCCGTCTGGCCCGACGGCCTCTGCCCATACCATAGCGGAGAAGCCAATGTACACTCCTAGTTCGAGGACTGAGAAGCGGTTTAGCGTTGTCGTCCTTAATACACGCAGGTCCAGGGGCAGATTCTGGGCAGGATGAGGGGGGCTATTTACCTTTCTTCGCGCCAACAATTTTTGCCAGGAAGACCAACATCTGTGCCTGATACGTGCTAATCAAGAAATTCGGCACCTTTGTCTCCTCACATCCCCACTTGTGATATTTGGCGAGGTAGTCTGGAAGAGGCGTGCTGTGGACCATCGAGTAGTCCATGACTTTCAACGAAGTCTCCGGATTGGGGTAGAGTTTTGCGACATTTTCATGCATCTTGATGGGTAATGATGGTGGAGTTGATATGGCGGCGTTGACGTTGGCTCACCGCATGAAAACTTGGTGAGAGATGCAAAATGTGGTTTTAATGTCTGGACGTGTGCTTTTCAACGCTCTTGCGAATAGGGCCGTTCTCGAAGTGAGAGTGGGAAACTGGGTTTCTGCACCTCTGGCAAAATACAGTGACAAATGCAGCTCTTTAAGTCGCCGAAGCCGGCAATCCTGAAGCTTGGGGGAGAGGATGACGTGACGTTTGAGTAGCGGAGGCGTTTCGGATGAGCTCGCAGCGAGCCGGGTGAGCCGCTCAAGTGGATCTTTAGCAGATCGCCGGAGATACGAGCGGGCGTCCATATGGCGAGGGACATTCATCAGCTGCATGTCGTCAAAGTAAACCAAGCTCGCGATGTCGAATAGAATTCATCCTTTGATGCGGCAATTTCGGCTTAGGGAGGGAATTCACACCTTGGCTTGGGTTATCTATGAAAATCAGTCAATGCTCAAGTAGCAGCTTCTTTTAGGAGCTTAAAGATACTGTATATCATGCCTATAACAATCTCGGAAACCGACGTCGATCTTCCAGACCTAGTACGCTGGTCCCTGACAGATCTGTGACTTCAAACAGAGGGACCTTCCCTGCCTTCCTCTCCTTCAGCCGTAGTCTCGTTCACTGCGAACTCCCACTCATCGATAAAGTCTCTCAGTGACCTTTCAGTAGCCGGCCCGAACTCATGTTCGCACTCATCCAGATTCAACGGACTCAGTTCCTCCACAGGTGGTCTTCCGATGATGATGTACGATCCTTCACCGCTCCAACGTGCAGCAGCATTGCCATCTGAGAAGAAGCGGTAGGGAAACACAGCTTCCAGTTTGACGAAAGCAGGCGGAGCGGGAGTTCGGGGTGGCGATGAAGGAAGGACGGGTTCGCGATTCAGAGCAACGGGAACGATGCGAACGTGCCATTTTGGGGGTGGGCTTGGGGCTTCCTCGCCGGATGCGCGGCCTCGCGAAGACGTGCGATGGCTTGCTGACGGTCTCCGTCTTGGTTTTCCAGGGATGGGAATCGGAGCAGACGTTGCGGAAACAGACTCTGACAGATCATGCCCAAGCATGGACCCAGGAGTCGGCGACCTTGTGGATACTGGCCCTTGCGAAGTTGTGGCTCTGGTAAGGGGGGACGACTCTGGCAATCTGTCTGCAATAGAAATCGAGTTCTCGAAACATCGTTGATCATCGGAGGCGTTTCCTTCCACGATTGCGTCCAGGCTCTGGGCCAAAGATCCGGGCGAGAAGGGCTCCTGCATCGAAGAGGCAACTGATGTGCCTGGGCTGTCCTCTTCACTGTCATTGAACACGACCAGACGAGACTTGCGCCGTGGATGACTTGATGATGATCGCCGAGCCAGCTCGAACGCGGGCTCCGAGGCCGTTCGCGAGGTCTTGCGGAGGACAATGCATTCCCCCGGGACGTGGGTATGGCCTGGAAGGGTCGTGGAGGTATGGCCTTGTCTTTGGCTGGCAACGGTCTCTGCAATCTCGCCCGCAAGGCCAAGGGTCTGTCGTAGCAAGTCTTCAAGGCGACTGTACTTCTCTTCTGCAGGGGCTGCCTCAGCGTCGTAGGTCGATTTTTGGCCCGCAGATGGACTCCTGGCCAGGCTCCGTTTGCGAATGGAGGTAGCCATGCTGTAGGTAGACTGGTAATACTTGTCGTGTTCGGTGTTTTAGGCTCGGGGTGTCGAGGTGGGAGCGTGCCGAGAGCCACTTTTCCAGCCATGAAAGCGTAACATGCCCGTGGAAAGGAAGGAGCTATCGATGATCGCTCGGGTGGAGCCTTCCGATTTGAGTGATAATTGCATGTGTCGACCGCCTCAAAGAGTACGAAGTAAACTCTCAACCATCACCAATACCGCCCGTCTCGTTGTCCCAATCACAAACAACGGCAAAACGGCCAAAACCCTCGAGAGCAATGTCCCACATCGGCTGAAATAGTGACAGCGTCTTGCCGCATGCCACTGTATTCTTGCCCTTCAATCCATCGATTCGTCCATCGCCAGCTAGTATGACCTGCGCAGACTTCTCGCTCTGGCCCCCGTTTTGGACGGGCATGTCATTCTCTAAGTCTGCATCCTCATCGCCTGCACCTTTGACCTCTGCGCCCGACATTATGCACATCCCGCCTGACTGGCAGGTGATGGCCTCTTCCACGTTAAACCGCATACTCTGCCCTTCCGGCCGGTCGTACTCGCTAGCCCCTTTGACTTGGACAAGCCAGTCCCGCAACTCTGCTGCAAGTCCGCCAGCCACATATTTTGCGCCACGTCTCTGGGGAGAAAATGCATCGGGAAGTGGAGGCCGGTTTTGGTCTGCCTCGACCGCCTCAGATGCCTTGAAGCGGGGAGCAGACAGAAACGTCGGATGGCGTGTAGCCACATCAAGAGGCGAACGCGGTTCTTCCGAGCCTGGTCTCACCCCCCCAGCTTTGCTGTAAGCTTCGTCTTCGGCGAATAGTGGTGTGTTATCGATTGCCAGGACTCCCTCATCCAATTCCATCGACTCATGGTAGTCATCATCGTCAGGCGTGACGATGGGTGAGATAGAGATACGCCTCCGCTTGCTCGGTCTATCGCCATCGTCTCCCAACAGCGATGGGGACTCCGACTCTTCCTCGATGCTCTCGTTTAGTGGGATGATCCCCTTGCCGCCATCGAGCGGCAGATCTGAAGAGATAGGCGACGTGTCTATGCTATCACTCAGCGGCTCATACTGTGTCGCCCTGAATCTCGCTGACGGCTGCGCCGGTGTCGAGAATGGCGGTGGTTGATGAGCAATAGCAGCCGGATGAGGTGTTGTTTTGGGCACATTGAACCGTGGTGTGGAGGCAAATTGGTGTGGACCGCCTTGAAGAGGAGTCGCGCCTTTAGTCTTCTGTGACTTCGACGGCAGGAAGCGCGGCTGCGCTGGAGTCTGGAACTGGTGTTAAGTGGAGAGTTCATTGACACAATCGAATAGGTTGCTTACCGACGGGGGCGGCATCGCGGTGGTCACATCACTGGAGCACAACACGTGTGCCGAAAAGTGATTCAGAAATCCAACATTTTAGAGGCGAGCAGACCAAAATACACACAGGCGAATTATAATAGCCTATCTCACAATCATTGTTAGCAAGTAAAGTAAAGTACATTGGTGAGCCTAGAGATGCGCTTACCTGGAGGGGCACCAGCCACAATCAACTGTGGCGCAGCTAATTTTTGAGAAAACGGCGGCATATTTGAAAACGGGCAAAACCTGCAGGTTCCTTCCTCCCTTAGTAAGCGCTTCTGATTCGCTCCTTGCACTTCCTGCCCACAACCGAACGAAATCTGGAATTGGCGCCTTCTCAATACGTTTGACCCGGAAACACCACACGCCTCTCACCATCCACACCGACCAGTCGAACCTTCGAATCCGTCAAAATGGTACGTATCATACTCGAATTTCCCACTGTTATCGTTATGCTGACCCTCTGGGTTGCAGGTGAACATTCCCAAGACCCGCAAGACGTGAGTGCCACCCTACGAAATTGTCTCCAAGCCCCGCCGCGACGATCAACTTCACGACCACGACCCGGACAAACGAAGCGTCGACCACCCGAATTGCTGCGTGACGGCTGTTTGTTCGGAGCATGGGCGATGGAGAATGAGACGACGGCCAACAATTCACGAATGGATCGCATTTGCCCCCGCGCGGCTATGGCGGTCATAGACTAATCGGAAATATGCCACTGACGGAAGTTTACAGCTACTGCAAGGGCAAGGACTGCCGCAAGCACACCCTGCACAAGGTCACCCAGTGTAAGTCCACAAAATCGAGGACCGATTGCGCGGCAGCACATGCTGATAATTGAACAGACAAGGCTGGCAAGGCCTCTCTGTTCGCCCAGGGAAAGAGACGTTACGACCGGTAGGTGCCAACGACTCCCGACTCCCAGCTCGCGGCGTCAGAAAAAAAATATGCGAATGATTTTCCAGCGCCCATGGCATCGGAAATGGTCGCTGACATCATTCACGAAATACAGCAAGCAGTCCGGATACGGTGGTCAAACGAAGCCCGTCTTCCACAAGAAGGCCAAGACTACGAAGAAGGTTGTGCTGCGTCTCGAGTGCTCCTCGTGCAAGACCAAGCTGCAACTCGCACTGAAGCGTTGCAAGCACTTCGAGCTGGGTGGTGACAAGAAGACCAAGGGTGCTGCTCTGGTCTTCTAAACGGGGAAATAACAGAGTGGTCGCTTGCTTTTGTCTTTCAACATCTTCTGGTCTGCGACGGCGAAAACATACGCACGACACCATCCACACGAACCTTTTACTACCTACGACATCTACGGCAGATGGGAGTCATAACGGATGGGTCCTTCGGCGCAAGGATAAAAACGCGTGCATTGCCTGCTTTCGGGTCCTCGCGGTGGCTGTGAGGAGGCTTCAATACATAGGGATCGAATGCAGTTCCTTTTGGTACTGATCTGAGCTTGGAAGTCCAATGTGACGAAGAGAGGTGCCCCAAGCCCTTTATCGGGTCGCGACATAACGAGTGCAGCAGAGGAGAAGCAAATCAAAGAGACGAGCCACTCAATCCAAGATCGCGCGCGGCAATACGTGATAGATGGATGACGACTTGTTACCCGCGTGCGACATTGAGGAGCTGGGCTCGTGTAAAGAGCCCATTGAGTGCTAAAGTCTGTGTCTAGTTGCATAATTGCCGAAGGCCGCCGCCCATGGTATCGACCCGACTGTTTCCGAGATACATCGACCGACTAACGCTAGAAACCTTCACCCATGATAACCGTCCTTCCGCCACCATACCAGAGCGTGCCAGCCCTCGCGTCCAGACCCCTTTCGTGGCCCACAATCCATTCGCCCAGCAGCTCGCCGTCCGCGCGATCCCACACCTCCTTCTCCAGCCACCCGTTGATCTCGTCAATTGCAGCGACCCAGCGCTCCCGCGACTCGGGCGTCGCGTGATCCTCCTGTGTCAAATAGCGGCCCAGCGTGATATGCGCGCTGGGCACCACGTATCGTGAACCAATGTCGATGCCTGTTATTTGCGCGAGGTCGAACACATCACGGCGTAGGTGATGGTAGGTGTACTTGTCATTGGTCTTGTGCTGGGCCTGCACGTCCGCGGAAGGAGGGGGTGACACTACGGGCTCGCCTGACGCCGGAAGAAAGGATACAGCGACAGCGGCGAGGTCGTAGGAGATCATGGGCTTGACGAGCCGAGAAGAGTGGGTGAAAGTGAAGTTGGCGAGGGCCGGGATTGCGGGACGCATCTGGTTGACGAGAGCGCTGATTTCGGGGGGCGTGCGGCTGTGGGCTACTTCCAGTGTAGTGAGGTGCATGCGGTGCGGAGGCATTAGCCACAGATCTATAGATGTGTCAGGTCAACTATGTCTGGTCTCAACGAGCTCCCTGTGAAATGAGATCCGGCGAGCCCAACGCCACAGCAGACGCATGCTGAGTGCAATACGTAAGAGTGACCACCTACTCGGAGCGGCCTCCTTTAACAAGGCCTGCAGATGCGTAGCCAGTCTCACTACGTGATCCGGAGGTCGAGCCCAAAACACTAGGCAGTTCCTTGGGTCTGTGAAGCCGGGCTCCAGGGTAGGCGTCTCGAGCCTGAGCAGGAAAGGGTCGATGAGAACCTCCTTGAAATCTGAGGCGACGAATTTGGCCCTTTGCTGGGCGTTCCTAGTTACCCGATGCGCTGAGTAGAGTGACTGTATTTCTGCCTGTCGCGATTGTCAGTATCCTTGATATGCGTTTCCAAGGGTGAAGGTTCTTGAGCTCCCCGATGCGTGGCTATGGCATTGAGCCCTTTCTCGTGAGCGCGAGTTCTCATGCAACATGAGACTTTCCGGAGCAGAAACATTGTCTTATTTCGCGACTGTCTTGTAAAGTCTGGCTTCATGCTGTGGCCATCGGCTCACATCCCGTTGCACCCAAGAGAAAGCATGGAATTGAGCATACCGTGTCATCGTTGCATGCCTGTATTAGAGCCTTGTATGGGTTTTCTCCTGGCAGGATCTTGATTCCGGAGAGGTCTTCGAGCTTGTTTTTAACGTCGACAGACTCGAGAGCCATTTTGCTTCGAGCGCCTGTGCGGACTTCGGAATTGGCCCTTAGTTGTGTGGAGGATAGAAGAAGTTGGTGTTTGTAGTTGCAACGGGGCTGGGTCCGTCAACCCCGGCCTCGGCGGCGTCGATGCTCCCAGAGGCCGTAGTAGCCTCGCAGAAGCGGTGAACGAGCGCATGCGAGCTTAGATCGCAGATTGTCTACTTATACACTCTCTCGTCTTGTACTTCGTCACTTAATCTTGCATCACTATACCCTTGGATTGCCCTTGGATTGCTGAAGATTGACTATGATCGAGTTGTGTCCAGCGCCACAGAACACTCACCAAGATGAGCAGACACGCACCCATTTGGCTTGTGCCAAGATCAGCACTGCCAAAAGAACAAGTATCGCCAAATTTTACACACAAGATCAAAGCATGCAGCGCTGCACGCCATCAAGAGCATATTGAGATGTGATCCGGCCGTAATCTCTCTGACCAAACTCGACCTTTGTACTGTGGTCTCTCGTTTTCCTGTCTTTCTTGATAAAGAGTGTAAAAAATGCTGTAGTCAATTTTTCAAGTCTGCAAAGACCCATCGCTCCACGCAAAGTGCCCTCTACCACAACTCCAGACAACTCCAATCTTCAAAAGCACCGTCAAGCCAAAACGCCCGCCATATTCCGATCGCAAATCATAACCCCCGCGTTCCCTACTCTTCGGGTAAGCCTGAAAAGAGGCCAAATCGCATTCTGTGGCTCTGTGAAATGGCTCGTTAGCATCCGGACATGGTATTTCCACTTCGACCACTCGGACACTTACGAATGGCAATTTTGGGATGACAACAGCGAGCACCGCGAGGAAATTGATGATAAAGTACGCCAGGTCGTAATGGGTGTAGTGCGTGCTTAGCAGAAATAGCATAATGGGCACGCTAAGCAGGAATTTCTTGGCAGGAGTGTACTGTGCGCCGTCGTCGATCTGCTCCCACATGTTCAGATTGTCGTATGCACCGGCGTTGAACTCAAAAGGCACGCCTCGGACGTAATGAAACATGAGGTAGGACCCAGCCATGTAGGAGATGTTTGTCAGAGTCCATGATGTTTCCTGTGACACGCCTGGGATGATATCGTAGACGATCTTCAGCACCATGATCAGGATGAAATGAATCGTCCATGCGCCTGGTAAAGAGGAAAAGTTAGCTTGTTGTCCCACCATGTGCTGCTGTTCCGTGCCGAATACCCCGAGGGCAAGCCCACCTTTTGCATTGACCCAGTTCGCATTGCCATTGGGCAGGGCAGCGCGGTCGCTGAGCTGTTCGACGGGCTCGGGAGGTTCGTGGTAGACTTGGAGGAGCGAACTGGATCTCCTCCTACGGGCCTGGTTCTGTTGTTCCGCCATTTTGTACACACTGCCCCTACGCGGAGGGTTGGTGCCCGCGTCGTAGGAGACGGTACGTTGGAGGAGGAGTGGGGAAGACAGTTTGCCGGTATTGCCTGAAATCGGAGGAAAGGACTCGTTGGTATTCGCCCTGGCAGCGACTGTACGAGAGGCCGTGGAGGTCCGGAATGTTGGTGAAGCCACGATTGTTGTGTTGGCGGGCCACTCGATTCGGTGCGTGGTTAGAGTTGCAATTGATCTGTGCCAGGTCTGACGTGGGCGGACGGACGATCAAAGAGATACACGGTATCAATTCAGGAAAGATGGCTGAGAGCAAAACAAGTCAGCGAACCATTCGCGTCTGATGCAAGTAAGTGGGCAAGCAGGCGAGCTGAATAGACAGCGGCGAGTCGCTGTCTCAGGGAAGTCGTGGGTCGTGTTTGGAACTAATGGACCTGGGTGCCAGACCAGACTCAGCCTGTCACGCGTCACGCTTGCAACTCTAGTGAAGCGCAGACGCGGACTGAGGTCAGACTCGATCGACCCATGGTAGATCCAATCCACTTGAGCGCATGCACATGCACCTTTCGACATGGCGTGGGACGTGGGAGGCGGGAGAAGGACAGGCGGTGGGTAGCAGGTACTCACACAGTAGCGATGGACGAGAAGTGAAAGAAGGCGGGCGCAAACAGTGGGTGTCTGCAGACTCAAGCTCTCGAAGGTGATGGCGATGTTGAGCAATGCTGGGGCGAGGCAGGTGTGTGATGTCTGGACCTGTCCATAGATCTGTAGACGTCAATTCGAATTGCGTCAAAATCGCAGTTGTTCATTAAAGTTCCAAACCAAACAAGTGACAGCGGACCCGGGACAGAGGACAAGTCGGCGATTCGGTACCTGCCGGCCCACACGTCTGAGCACCGAGATAAGACACATGCTCGCCTGGGCCCAAAACGGCTTACCAGTAACTTTTTTTTTTTGGCCTCCGTCAAACATGACACCCCGGTATTGGACGGCACCTGGGTACCACCCCATTTGCGACTTGATGCGACCACAACCCTCGGCTTCGATCTATCACTTGTGCGGGACGCGCTTTTGAGAGAGTCGCGCCTAGCTGACTTTTTCCGCTTCTCAACCCTCCCGCGGCCTATCCTTCAGCAGCAAACGGGCACCTTTCGACGTCAGCCCACACCTGGGCAGTCTTGTGACTTCCAGTTTGCTTGACATCCCACTCACCACCCCACATTGCTCCTTGCAGGTTGAGCATCACCGCCACTGCTGATATTCTCATTTCGGTCCCCGCGGACCCGACCGATCGAGGGGCATCTAGCTCTTTCGTTTTCTGTCGCATCTCGTATTGCGCAAGTTCTCATTCAAACAGGGGCTTGGGTCTAATTACGGACAGGTGGATCTGACGAGGGGCAACGCGACGGGCGACACCGAGGGAGTCACCGTCAACACGTTCATTTCGCATCCTATTCTGGAATATCATGGCCGAAGACCTGGACGCGCAGGCTCCGACGGACCTGCCAGATGTGGCAGAGGGTCCCCAGGTCACCACGGGCGACGCGTTCGCATCTGATGAAGCGTCATTAGCTCCGCAAAGTGTGGGAGACAATGGCAAGCTGGACACATTGATGCCAGGCGCATCCAGCAAGCGAGTCCTTGATGACGACGACGATGCAGTTCAAGATGGGTACGACCAGCCTGAGGAGAGTTCGCCTCCCCGGAAGAGGGCCAGGACGAGCCTTGCAGCGGACAGCCAGGTCGAGGAAGATATCAAGGCGAGTGCAGACGCGGACGAAGACGAAGATGACTCTACTGGTGACAGCATGCAGTCAAGCTCACCCGATGGAAAGGAGTCAATATCTTCTCGCAACAAGTCCTCACAGACTCTACCAAAACCACCATTGCCGCGCACCTCGTTCGCGCCTCCAGCCGTAGCAGCTGCTACTGGATTGCGTACTTCTTTTGGTGTGACTCCTCAGGCGCAGAGCAAGGTTGGGAACATCGAATTCGAGATGCACAATCCTCTGACCAATGACGAACGCAATCAGTTGATCGCAGCTGTTCGCGATCTGGGTTCCCTTGAAGTGGCTCCTCTGTTTAAGCGAAAGCTGAAATGGACTGTCAGCCCTCTTGTACCCGAGTATCTCGTGGGAAACACGTGGCGAGAGCTATGCGAGGCATCGATCGACAAGTGGTGTCAAGCATTCGTGGCCCAAAACCAACATCACATCGCCCAGATAAGCCTGGCACCTAGCCTGCTCAAAAGCGGATTCGAGAGACGGCTACAGGATTGTGAAACGGCCCTGCCGTTGAACTTCAAACGGACTTGCGAGACTCTACTCATAAGACCCGATGCCAATGGCAGCCGCTTGCGGCAATATGGCCAGGCTTTCAAGCCTAACCTAAAGAGACTTGCCAAGAGACTTGCTCTCAAGGGAACGAACGCAGCTAAAGAGACAGAAGACCCTTCCAACTCTTCCACTCCCCTGAACTCAGACGAGAATCTCGCTAGTGACCAGCCCGCCAATTCAGTCCCTCCCACGGCTGGAGAGTCAAGTGTTTCCAAAAAGCAAAATGGTGAGAATGGTCCTGAAGACACACAAGACGAGGCCGAGATGGAAGACGGCGAGATCAACTCAGGCGATGTTAGCGGCGTCGACATGGAGATTGGTGAGGACTTTCCACCAGTCTCTCAAGCTGAGCTGGATCAGCGACATCGATACTTCCCTGGAACAACCGACGACGCGGTCTTCTGCCTCACCTGCGCTCACCTGGGACATCCCACTCAGAATTGCCCAGAGCTCATCTGCCAATTTTGCCAGGGCGACCACTTCAAGTACCAGTGCCCAACACGCCAGCGCTGTGCAAAGTGCAAGCAACTCGGGCACGCCAAGGCCTCCTGCCACGAGAAGCTCGCTGTCGCCCCAGGCGAGGCTGCGATGGAATGCGCTATCTGCGAAGGTCATGACCACACTGAGATTAACTGTATTCAGCTGTACCAGATCTATCACCCGGAGCCAGGCAAAGTCAAGAAAGTTCAGCAAATTCCCGCTTATTGCTACGTTTGTGGAACTGCAGGTCACTATGGTGGCGACTGCTCAATGGCCGATGCTGGCATTCCTCCCACGAAGATGTGGTGCATGGCGACCGCTTCTCTGTACATTGATTCTAGCAGCAATAATATTGCTCTCTCCCTCCAGAACGCGTTGCCTCCGCCGCCTGAGGTCCTTCGCCCCAACATCCCTGGTCGCAGCATCAAGCCTCGAACTCATATAGTCTACGAGGAGAGCGACGGTGAAGGCGAGCTACCACCTCTCGCTGGCGGTCCGCAGAGACTCAAGCGAGCTGAGATGAATAGCAACAAGCAGACTGCTCCAGTCATCAACATAGCCTCCAACTTCAGTTTCGGCAGTGGCACTGCCCCTTCCAACCCCCCTCAAGCGCAGCAGCAGCAACGCAAGCGGCACCCGAAAAGGCAGAAAGGCCCTGAGCAGCATCAAAACAATGGCAAGAGGCCTGGCAACGACGCGCTGCCAGGTAACAAACCTTCGCGGGCCCGCAACATGGCCCAGCCGCCAGCGCCGGTGAATGTCACCAGAGTGCGCACCTCGCAGCCTCCCCCGTCCCAATCTAAGGGTGGTGGTCGAGGTGGTCGAGGTGGCGGGGGTGCTGGACGTGGTGGGGGTGGGTTCACCGCGTTGAACGCCAAGTCTCGGCCCCGCCGTGGTAAGGGTGGTGGTAGAGGAGGCGGTGGACAGAATTAAAGCTCAAGAGACCTCTCACGGTGCTCTTGCACTCCCGTTGTGGTCGTCAAGATTTTGGCGAAAGACCATAGGTGGAATGTAGAGAATCAGGATTCGCAGATAGTTAGAGTCGGGATATCGGCGACCCGCCCTTTCGTGGCGGGTCCGCATCCAGTGCTCAGGTCTCTGCTGTACATAGCTTAGATCACTCTCACATAGTAATTGATCCTTTGGAGAATCTAGTGCACGATTCTCTACGACTGCCGAGCACGTTCTTTATTCATTTCTAAATTAGTGACACTTGACGATGTCTGAGCAGTCCTGTGGGGTTCGCAGCGATCGTAGTATCAGCCTGCAATATCATCGTTTTCAAGACTGCCGTTGCGGTCCCAGGACTACTAACATGTATCGCAGGCACCAATATTAGCGTTACTACGACAGTTGCCCAGAAGGTATTAGCCTTCGGGATCATAGCCAGCGGAATCATCGCCACTGGGTGTAATCGCTTGGAGGGCAATCGCCCATGAGATGGCTCGCTCGTGTGGTTTGATAGATGAGAGGCGTTTCTCTTTCTGAAAACTTCCATAAAGCCGTGTCCGGTATCTACTTCCGTGATTTTGGGTGCCCAGATCTTTCAATCAAGGTTCGAACGATTTCAACCAGTGGAAGTGTGTACGTTTCCCTGCTCGGACAGGCCAACTGCTTTACGGAGAGTGGCATGATCAATTGAAAGTGTTGTTGGAAAAGTATGCAAGGTTTCAGCTACATGGCTCGAAGAACTCTTTACCTTGGTGGACCGCGATGCGCTTGGCCACGTACTTACTCACTCCCTGACACTCGTTGGAAAGAATTCGGTGCAGTTCCTCCAACCACAACGAGCCGAAGTACGACTATGTTTCATGGTCATCTGCCAGCGAGTATTCTAGACTTACAATAAATATTTGTCAAGTTGGTATCATTTATTCATTCGCATATCTGCATGTACATTCCGGCATGAATATGCGTGCCGTCTGTCGCCAACACATTGAAGACTCTGCTGGCTCCAGCTGACGAATCAATGTCGACAGACGCTCGCTTTCCTCTCACAGCTATTCGCTACTGTTGCACCTCACTCATCCAACTCTGCTCCTATCAACCTGCTCGCTCCGCCCCGTCCCCGGGGGCACGCCACTACCGCCCGCCTTATGCCCACCCCCAGCCCGCTTCGGCCGTGTCGGCACATACGCATCATTGAAGTTCATAGCGACGCCCAAAAACCGCATGTCCACATCGGGCTGATACGCCAGGTCGCCCAGTAGCGCGCACAGCTTCTTCTGAAATGCACCCGAGAGCAGGCGCAGACGCTCCTGCAGGGCGGGGAACTCAGAGACATGCGGCGCCGGGTCGAACGAGGTAAAGGGATCCGGGCTGCCAGCGCCGTGGTGGGTGTCTACGACGGGCGTATTGGGCTGCGAGGCGGAGGCGACGGAGATGGATTTCGCGTGGCCGCGGGTGCTGGCGGTGGTGGTGGCGGGGAAGATTGGTCTGCGGGTGTTGGAGAGCGCGGTGGTGGAGGCGCTGCGGATGTCCGCGTCTTGACGGCGGGTGAATTCTGCTCCGGACCATGAGTACAGGCCATCAACGCAGCTGCGAAAGCTGAGCATCGTGTCGAGGAGGTCTTTCAGTTGAACGAGGTAGCCATTCCGGTCCTCACCGCCGGCGGGCTCGTCGTATGTCTTGCGCTTCGCGCCTAGCAGGCCCTTGCGTGTGATGGAGTTGAGGAACTTGGCGTGCGCGCCGATCAGGTCGTCGAGTGTGCAGTTATCCTTGGCGATGCCTTTCTGCAGTTCGTCCCAGCTGGATTCGATTACCTCGAACAGAATATAGTACTGCAGCTGGCCGACGAAGTGGATCATCTCGTGGAGAAAGCCGCGTGTTGACTTCCAGGTCTCGCGGACGACCGGATCGGGCGACTGGAGGACGCCGCGTGCGCCAGTCATGCAACGCCGCCATGTATATGCAAGGGCGAACTCAACGCGCTTGATTTTCCAGAGGAAGTTGAAAACTTTGAGGTATTGCTTGTTTCCCCACTCGGTGACGACCACGTCGGTGGGCGCATCGACTTTGTATTCGAGCGTAAAGCAGTCCCAACCAATGTCGCCATGGGAAAGCTGCAGCATGCGGGCGTCCAGTCGGCGTAGGACCTCAGGAGAGTCGTATTGGGCATTGGAGCCGCGGATAGCGTGCTCAAGCTGTGCTGTCAGAGTGTGGCGGTATTGGGCGCCGGCGGGTCGGTCCAGGTTGGCGGCCAAAGACTCCATGAGAAGGGCGATGAAGTCGCCCTGGCCCAATAACAGGTAGCTCTTGAGTGCTTTGAGGTGGTGGAAGAGGTGGAATTTATTGGTCATCAAGTCCATGAGACGTTTCATGGTCGTTTTGTACGCCTCGTCGATCCAGGCTTCGAGAGTCGCTGTGTCACCAAATCGAAGCTCCTTGGACGAAGACATCGAGTATTCGTCCACCCATGGTGCATCACCACAACTGTGCCTGATAAAGTTGAGCGACTTGCCGATCAAGAAGACCTTCTGGGCAAAGTCGTCGGTGATGATGCTCGGTATCATGCCTTTCTCGACCTCGTATTTGTCGTTCCAGACACTACTCATGCCACGAGCTTTGAGGTCCTGTCGGTCTTTATTGTTTGGGTTCTGTTCCCTAACGAAAAACTCCTGGTACGGGTCTTGGAGCTCCCCATCATAAATCCAATGCCTCAGTATGTCGTAAAACGGCCGTGTCACCGACCCCAGTAGACGTTCTGCGAAGGCTGCGACGATCGGATCACCATGCGAAGTTGAGAAGCCATGTATCAGCGACACCAGCTGCCCTCCTTTCCTGCTTTTTGACTCCTCTGCAATCAGACTCAGAAGCCTCAGGCCCATGGTGGCTTCGCGGGTCCATACCACACAGCGCTTTAGCGTCACTCCTGCTTTCCCAATTCCATTCCTCGGTGCAGACTCATCCAGAGAAGACAAAGCCCGCCGTATCTGGCCCTCCAGATTGGCTACCAAACTCAGATACGCCCTTAGCTCGCCATTTATCGCCGCGCGCAGGCTTTGACCTAGCAGCCCTCCTGCGGGTGTCTTGACCCAGTCCGTGAGATTCTTGTAGAGTAGTGACGGTTCCGCCAGGCTGTGGAGTAAGGCGATCAGAGGCGGCGGTAATGTTGTGGGAAGTTTGAGAATATTTGAGTTGGCAAATGGTAGAGTAGTCGAGGACAGTCCCTGGAGGGTGAACGGCAGGTCTCGCAAAAGTGAAGGTTCTGACGGGTTGAGCTCAGTGGAGTTGTCGGAGAGGAACTTCGCCTTCAGCGTAACATCTCTAACATCGGTAACGTCCTCGTCCTCGTCTTCCGCCCTCGAATCGTCCGGGCCCCGTCGCGCCTCGTCTGGCGGGAATTTGCGGATTCCGCTTGGCTGAAAGGCCTCCTGAAACTGCTGGTCCTGCCTAGATGCTGCTCGGGCCGGTCTGGGAGATAGTTCTTTCTCATCGCGGCGCCGGGCTTCTGTCCTTCGATTATCTGCAGCCTGTCTGACAGCCTCCAGGGGCAGAGGCTCATCTGGATCGGGCGAGTCGGAAAGCTGGTATAAAAGGTACAGTATGGCCCATTTCTGCTGCAAAACCGGGACGGAGAGCAGACGTGTGTACAGGTTCGTGAACCGTAGAGCGGCGCTCGGATTCGTTTGGACGAGCTTCTTTTTGATCAGGTCATGGGCGTGGTTCGTGTCGGCGGAGATGGCGGGGGACGAGTTGCTGTGGCAGCCAAAGTCAACAAGAGGTCAGGGGTCCAAGAATCCAACGCGCATGGGGGGAACACACTCGTTGAGGATCGCATGTGCCAGCTCGATGTGCTCGTCGACCGTCTCTTGGACAAAGGCTGTCTCTTCTGGTCTTCGCGCCTTGGGAATGATGTGGCCGACTAGTTGCTTGATACCGGCATCGACGTGTTTCTGGCTGGTGCGCGACATGGTCGCATCTTGATATGGCGTCCAATGTTAGGGTCGCAAGGAAACGTGTAAGTCAACTTGATCTGGGAGAATATTCAAGAGCGAGGTAATGTAGGTTTCAGTCCGTTGAGGTCCAAGGCGCAACCTGAGGGTGGCTTCTTTGAAGTGGGATGCATGGGATGGATGTTGACGCGCCAGGGTGCGACGCGGGGGGCTGCTTGAAGACGTCCCGAAATTCGATGCGCGCAGCCAGCACAGATCCACACGTACTAGAATCCACGGTAGACGCATTATATCGCACGCACAATAGACCCAGGAAGAAGACATTGATTGGGTATATGAAATGAAGTGGTATCCATGACTATAAAGACTGGCCGTTCCTGTTGACACCAGTTGTAATGATGTTCTTCAAGGACGCAGAGTTACATACTGAACATACAGCATTATAATCATGTTCTACATATTGCGTACGAAAGTGGCTGCTGTATGGTAAGCTTATGTATTTGTTCAGGACAAGTTTCAAACTGGACATTTCTGAGAAATGCAGGTCCAAGGCATTGAGTATCTGCAACTGAGAGTTGTGGTAGAGTGTTTCAAAGTGTTCAGTAGGGACCTGAGGTCTGAAGTCAGAAGTCACTAACACACCCCTTAGCAACTGGATGCACTATTTGCTTGGTGCTAAGAAAGCTTAATGCCAGGAAAGTAACGGCATATTTCTTTCTCAACAATATCTACAGATATGGAAACTCAAACTCGAAGAAGAGACAGAAACAACATCCACTCGTGGCTATTACTACTTGAAAATCCAAAATCGTGGTTCCAGGCTAGGTGGGCTGTGGCTAGCCTCGCCCGAGACAGCGGGAACTACAGCCTACAGCCTCGGCCGTTTAGGGAATATTGAGCGTTGCGACCATGCTGCGACGCCACAACGATTCCGAGTTGACGTCCATCAACCACTTACCAGCCTCAACATCCAAAACTCCCCACCACCACCGTATTTCATCAATTCAACCATCAAATTATGATCGCATAGTCTCGGGCTTTCGTCACATGCCTGAATGAATGCCTGCGCCGCGTTGCGGTAGGCATCTTCACTTGCACGCGACGTCGCCGCGATCTGCGCTCCCTACCACAGTACCTCGTTCCGGCTCCTCAACCGCGCCCTCGTCATCAGCCGCCCGCCAGGTCGGCTGCCCACCCCTCCACCGCCAAAATGCCCGACATCAATCCAGCAGACCTGTCGCGACCGGCCGGAAGCCTCACCACGCCCGTCCTCGCCTCAAAGACTATCACCGTCGGCACGCCCTCCACCAACACCAAACCCATCAAGACAAGTCAAATAATCCCTGCACGCATCGACATCGAACCCATATACGCCGCCCTCAAGACCGCCGTTGGCAATGAACAATGGACCATATACAAGGACGCTTTGACCCAGTTCCTAATCGGTCAGTATACTTGCACTTCGTTGGCAGACTTTGCTTCGGTATTGGCATTGTACTAAGTCTCGCGCATAGGCCGACTCAACCAGACCGAATTCACCGACCTCATCGACCCTATAATATCCTCACCCAATGGCGAAAGGGAACACCTGCACAATCAATTGCTCGCTGCCGTATACGCCAATGTCACCCGAGAGATGCCCGACCCGGGCCTAGCCCCTTGGGTCAGCGCCAACGACAAGCCTGCCGTAGGGGCTGGGAGCAAGCCCGTGTCTGGCGATGCGGCAGAGAGGAGGCTGAAGGGAGAAGTCATGCACTTGCTCAGCCGTGACAGAAGAAGGATTAAGGATTTGCAGCAGAACGAGGTACGTTTTACCAAACCCAAAATGACCGATCTGGCTTGGTTCGGTGGTAGTTTGCTGATGCTGGTCGATTCAGGTCGATACGCACCATTCGCTCGAGGATCTCTTCACGGAACATCACAAGACAAAACGACCAAGGCTTGCCGAGCCAGAGAGTGGGCCAAGCATTGGTCTGAATATGAGTATGTTTATGGAACTGGAGGCTGGCATGAACTCTCATACTGAACAGCACAACAGGTCGAGAACAAGATATCCGAAAACGCTACCTCAACCCACTGGCATTGGAATCTGGGGAGTTTCCCGAGACCGGCTACATCGAGTCACGAGTCTTGCCATACTGCTACGAGGCCGGTCTGGAATCTGCCGCTCCCGACGCTGCCCAGCTATTAGCAGCTGCCACTGAAAACTTCGTCAAGGAATTCTTGACCTCAGTCTTCAGCCGCTCCAGGAGCAATGGGCCCGGCGAATCTGGCAGTGCTGGGTTCGGAAGTGGATCAAGCTGGGTACAGACTCACAAATACAAGAAGCAACTCTCTAGAGAAGAGGACGCCGCACAACGTGGCGACATTACCAGGGACAA
Organism: Plenodomus libanotidis; assembly: GCA_022609195.1. Lineage (NCBI taxonomy): Eukaryota > Fungi > Ascomycota > Dothideomycetes > Pleosporales > Leptosphaeriaceae > Plenodomus > Plenodomus libanotidis. The sequence continues at coordinate 48,496 of JAGKQA010000065.1, forward strand.
GTGCGGTCTGCTACCCGTTGAGTCTAAAGCTGCCAGCGAAAGAGGGCCACTGAGTATGGGTGACCTCCATCTGGCTCTTGAGATTGCAGAGTGCGGTACGACACAGTTTCCGGTCATCGCAAGGGGTGTGATGAATAACTATCGTGATGGCGAGCTAGAGCATCTAGAGGATCACAGTTTCGTGGATGGCTTCCAGGCGAGACCAAAGAAGGAAGAACAGAGCGATATACCGATACCCGGCGTCGACAAGGGCAAGCAGTCGCAGCTCCCGAACGGGCAATCATTCGATGATATGGAGGTGGACGCGGACTATTTCTGGGCTGGTGCTGGAGACAGCGATATGGAAGACCTGGATGCCGCTTTGGAGTCCGTTCTGGCAATTTCATAAGGGATTGACGGTCTCGGGGCTCAGCATGAGTTGCGACAGTTTGACCATGCACTCTTCGTTGAGTGTGACGTCGGCGTTTTCATTGGTTTATACGGGGCGTAGGGTGTGAAGGGACCTATCGGCTCGACCATTCGAGCCCTGATCGAGGTATGGAAGGCTTCTCGAATCATTCGGCGTTCAAGGCGCAAAGCCTACGGGCTGCGGTCGGATCAAAATTGCTTTCCATGAACGATACCCAAGGGTGCGCGGGAAAAGGATCATTTGCAAAGGGATAGAGGTGCTGCGGTTTTTGACGACACGCAGGTTTCAATGAATGCCGGGTTCAGGAAGACATTCGGTTCATGAAAGACACATCCAGGTGATCAAAAGACATTGTTATAAGCGCAGATACAGGTCTGCTTATAGATCTAGGAAGTATCATGGGCCATTGCCAAGCAAGAAGTCGCATAGTGCATTACCTACTGGCCAGCTAGTTGCTATTGATAATAGACATCTTGGATGTTACAACCTACCTGCTGTGTCCACATTGTGACGTCGCTGCAACTCCAAGCTCAGCGACGTCGACGCTCTACCTAGGTAATCAGCAGAACTCTGAAATGCTCTGTGAAGACCTGGGATTGTCTGCAGGGGTGCTCATCAATAAAGTTGCGGCGCGACATTGCAGGGATTCACGCTTTGGATCGACTTACACACAAGCGCGTTCTTGAGCGACCCACACAACTCTTGAATCCCATATCCACTTCCACTCTAACAACTATGAGATCCTGAAGACACAACACCCAATTGATCCAAAATATGTTTTGTTCATGATTTGACTGCTTTTTTGACCCCATTGTTCGATCATTCCCAGTCAAGCGTCCCAGAGACACGTCCTCCCACCATGGCTTCCTCTCTGCCAGCAACCTCGTCACCGGCCCGGAGCTCAACCTGCCCAGACCGATTCGCCCTCTCCCCACAGTCCAAACTCAAGAGACTGCTCGCAACGGTCGACAGCGACTCTGATGACGCTGACATTCCCAGAACCACCTTCGGAAAACGGCAACCTTCTCGCCAAGCATCTTCATCTAGCAGCCGCGGCCACGACGCGTCGATACAAGCTTCTGGAGACGAGACACGGCCCAAAGGCCAGCTTTTGGGGCGCACAAAGAATGGCACAATATCTGCGGAAAATGACGCGCGTGAACGCGTTAGAAAGATGCTGGAGAAGGGGGCCAGCAAGCCAGATGTGGAGATGACGGGGACGAACGAGGAGGCGGACAGCGAAGACGAGGACGATATACTCCGACCGAGGGGGCGGTTTGCGGGTCGCATGATGGGTGGGGAGCAGTCTACAAACAGAGATGCCACAAAACGCGTCAGCAAATCGCCGATCAACACAACGGCTGCTGAAGAAGCTGGAGATGTTGAGATGAACGACGGGGATGACGATGAGGATCTGCCCGTCGTCCGCAGAAGACTGAAGACGCGGCAGCGACAGAGTCAGACTCCAGAACCCAAAGCCTTCACGCCACAGAGGGATTCATCCCCAGGACTCTTCGTTACGCCATCCAAATCGCCCCCTTCGGCTCAAGAGAGCCCAGCGGCAGCGTCCGGGAGCGACGCCGACTTGCCCACCTCGAAGAGCGACCGCTTCAAGGCTCTCGTGGAGAAGAAGCGACAAGAGCGCCTGGCTCGCGAAGCAGAGGAGGAAAAGAAACGCGAAGCGCGCGCAGCAGCCTTGGCCGAGCTGGGTGACGACAAAGATGACGACGTCTCCGATATCACCGATGATGAAGGTGGCCGCCAGCTCACGCAACGGCAGAAGGCACGTCCCTCACGGAAGGCGAGCAAGAAAGCCATCGAGGAGTTGAATCGTGAGACGCAGCGTATGCAGCGTGCTATGCAGCTTGCGCATGAGGCCAAGACCAAGAAGAAGATTGCGAAGTCGAGTTTGTTCGAGCGCTTCAACTTCAAGCCCGGTGGCAGTGCTCCGTCGTTGCAGGACAAGCAGAGCTCCAGCCGGCCGCAGACGCCTGTGTCGACAAAGAGTACTGATGCAGAGATGCAGGAGTCGGGTACGCCGCCGAGTTCGCCCCCTGCCAGGGTGGAAGATGTGTTGGGCAAGGATCTGAGTGCTGTCTCTGAGCAGACAGGTGCTGGTGCTAGCACAACGATCAACAAGGCGGGGCAAGACAGTGGTGATGATAAAGACCTCCCCGACATCATAGACATTCAAGCTTTTGCACGCAAACCTCTTGACAAAGGCAAAGATAAAGCCACCACGCCAGAGCTCGAGGACAGGAAATCCACAAAGCCCATACCAAAGCGACAGGTACGGGTCAAAATGCCTCCTCTACAAGCCAGCCGCGTGTCGCTCGGCTCGGACGATGAAGACGACCTAGTCATCGTCAACACGAAGAAGACCAGATTTGACGCCATTTTCGACCGTCTCCCAAAGACACAAGACCGCGAGTCTAAGGCTTTACGCCTGCAGCGCCAGCTCGCTCACATTGACTCGCCCGAGCGCAAAGCTTACAAAAAGATCGACAAGAAGGCTATGACGCCCGGCGAACTGCAGATGCACCTCAACCAACGCGCTCGCGAGCAGGCCAAGCTCGAGCGCGAACGTCGCATGGAAATGCTCAAGGCGAAGGGAATTCACATTCAGACGGAAGAGGAGCGCGAGAGAGACCGGGAGGCTGTCGAGGATATGGTGTTGCGTGCGAGGCGCGAGGCAGAGGAAATCATGGATCGTGAGAGGGGGGAGGCTAAGGCGGCGAAGAAGGCCGCCAGGGGCGACGATCCAATTGGTTGGGATGATAGTGACAGCGACGACGATGACTACGTGGAGAACGAGAAAGCTGAAGACGCTGGCTCTGTGGCAGATGTCGAGGCAGACGCTGATGTGGAATTGTCTGGCTCTGAAGAAGAAGAAGAAGAGGAGGAGGACAATGCTGAAGCCGAGGGCATGCTTATTGACAGCGACGATGACGACGATCAGGATAATGAGCAGAGTGCTCAGGCTGAACGCGAGCGAACGCCCACGAAGATCTCTACTGCTCAAAACATGGTCGACGAAGTCGCAGGCGAAGCTTCGGATGGCGAGGAAGAGGGTTCAGACACTGAGCAGTCTTGGGTTGACCCAGATAAGGAGGAAGAGAAGCACCGTTGGGGCGGCGGAGACGAAGACATAGACGATGCTCCAGCCTTCGTGCAAGCTCGTCGCCCAAAACAGCCCCTCGCAGTGCTATCTGACAATGAGGACCTGGGCTTCGGAGCGACCCCCAAGCCACTCAGGACACAGTCATCCGACTTCACGCCTAGACCGACCAGCGCGCAGGCCATCAACTTCACGCCCCGTACCAAGCAGCACACCTCCCCTGACGTTCCAACCTCCGTTCTGCGCTCTGCTGCAAAGACCTTTATCCCGGGTATGCCCGTTAATCTCGGTGGCCCCGCTGGTCTTGGCCTCACGCAAATCTTCGCTGGGACCATGGACGATAGTCAAGCAGGCTCTTTTGATGGCAGCTCGCCGTCCCAGCCGATGCCTACGTTTGAGAACTTCCCAGACTCTCAATTCTCGCAAAACATCACGGATTCCAGCGACGCCATGGTGCTCGACAGCCAAACGGTGCCTGCTACCCAGGGTGAAAGCCAAGAGGAGACACAGATCCGTCTAGACTTCAGCCAGTCGCAGATGCACGGGCTGGACAGTCTTCTGCGAGACGACCTAGGCTCACAACCCTCACAGATGATGGAGCCTACTCAAGACGGCGGCTTCCAGGATTGGACGCCGCTCAAAGAGAGATTTGTTGAGCCCCCTCAGTCGACTGTTGATACTGTTATTCGCGATACAAGCCAGCCTCAGAGCACAGGCCCGCCTGAGGCAGCGATGGAGGACATGTCACACGAGTCGCCTCTTATGCGCAAGCGAAGCCGTATTCGTCGCAGGGCCGTTGTTGCCTCGGACACCGAGGATGAGGACGACCTTGACCCCAGCAGCAGCAGCAGCAGCAGGCCTAATGTCTTTAACGCCATGAAAGACGCTGCCGTTAAGGAGAAGAAGCGGAAGGCTAGAGAGGAATTCGACAAGAAGAAGAGTCATGCCAAGGAGATGGTTCACGAGCAGGCTGACGAGTCCGAGGACGAATATGCTGGTCTGGGAGGTGTCGACGGGGAGGACAGCGATGATGACGGCTCCGATGTCAAGGAGATGATCGACGATCAGACTCAAGGCAACAAGGACGACGAGCTCAAGATCTCTGCCCTCTACGCGTAAGTCGTCATTGATTAAAGTGTAAACCTGACCATTCACTAATAACCAACACAGCGAACGCGAACGTGTCGAAGACGCCAAGCAAACCGACAAGCTCTTTAACGACATCACACGTGGCATGCTCCGCCGCAAACGCGGTGGTGCTGACTACGATCTCTCGGACTCGGACGATGGTGGCGAGGCCAAACGCCGCATGAAGCGCCGGCAATTCGCGAAGATGCAAAAGGCCCTCTTCGCCGACGAGCGCATCTCGAAGGTCGCCGAGAACCCACGCAACCAGGCTTTCATGCGGACTATCGAGGACATCGGCAGTGACGACGAGATGGACTTCTTGTTTGCGCCGGCGCCCCAGCCACAGTCTGGTAGTCAAGCCAGCGCCGCTGGCGATTCACAGGAGCAGGGCGTCACAGTGCCCGACAGCCAGCCCCCCGTTGTCGCTGGTAATGCTGCCGGCATGGGGGCCCCGCCAAAGCGAGCGCCTGCGAACGAGCGTAGGACGAAGACAGATCGCAAGCCTGCTACGCTAGGCGAGATCCGCGAGACACTGTCGAGCCTTCTCGACGAGCCCAGCAACAACACGGTGATCTCGTCGACGGACTTCAGTTCCGACGGTGGCGACAGCGCCTCCGACGGCGAGGGCTCGACGTCTAACAAGGAGAACACGAACCCGCGCCGCACCGGCCCTGTGGTTGACCGCATCAGCCTCAAGCGGCAGGGGTCTTCAAACGCCTCTGCGTCAGGCGGCGGCAGCAGCGGGAAAATGGCTTTCTTTGCCGCGGCGTCGAGCAGTGCGAGCGCGAACGGCGGCTTCAAGGTCCCGGCGCTGTTGCGCAAGGCGACGACAAACTCGTTGATTAGCACCGGGAGTAGCTCGTCGCACGGCGGTGGTTCAGCTGGCGCGGGCGGGTTTGGGGAGGATGCGAAGATCAAGAAGAATGCCGGCAAGAGGAGCGGTGTTAGCTATCTGGCGCGTGAGACGGATCGTCGTGCAAAGTTGGTGGAGGGTGAGAAGAGGAGGGAGGAGAGGAAGTTCAAGGCTGTGGAGGGCAGAGTGAAGGTGGTGGGTGGGCTGTTTGGAAAGGGCAAGTTTGAGTAGTTGTGTGTGGGACATTGTGGCTCGATGCCTTTTAACGAGGCAGGTCTGTTTGTTTACAGTGAGTTGGACGGCGTTGGTGGCTTGGGGCGACAATTCTAGCCCAAGATTGGCCAGTGCTCTATTCTCAACCGCCAACGGTTCTTGCATTAGCCTAGTTCTATTGGGAATCTTACAAGGAGCATTCGGCACTAGAATACTATGATAGAGCATGTTGAATTTGTTTTCTCGTCAGCCTTGTGCCTGCGTCTTATTGGTCTCAAAAATCTCCGGACTTGAAGAGGGGATGGCCAGCTCTTGGTACTTGGCACTTGCATGTTGTCATCGCGCACTTTTAGTGAGTTTTCCCATCCCCTTAATCTCGTTAGGTTTGATAGCTTCGATAGCAGTGCAGCACATTCTTGGCGAGCGAACACTGCAGCAAGATGGGAGGGGTTTATATGGCCTCGCCACTGCTCAGCAGTGTTTGATTTTTGCTTCTCGAGGTCAACGACCATTCCCTCTCTAGGAATACTCGCTCACCATGCCTTCGTTTAAAGCCCTAGCGGCCGCAGCTGGTTGCCTCATCACAAGCGTCTGCGCACAGGAAACCGGAGAACCATTCTTTTACAAAAGCCATGACCTATCCAGTCTGCGCATGCTCGAAAATGGTGGGGGCGCCACCTTCTACGACACCGCACAAGGCAACGTCTCTAGGCCCATAGAAGATATCCTCCGCGACGGCGGCATGAACACCGTCAAGTTGCGCCTCTTCGTCGATCCCACCGGTGATGACGCCGGCAAATATGACCTGCCGGGCACGCTCGAGATCGCCAAGCGCTTCGTCGCGGACGCCGGCTTCCGCTTCATCTTGAACATGCACCTTTCCGACACCTGGGGCGACCCAGGCCGCCAGAACATCCCGCGCGCATGGCCAACGGACCCGGACGGTCTCGCGGCCGCCGTGCGGCTGTACGTCAACGAGACACTCTCGACCTTCTGCGCCGCCGGCGCGGCCCCGAACGTCGTCACGCTAGGCAACGAGATCAGCCGCGGGATGCTGTGGCCCGCGGGCCGCTTCGACCCGTGGGAGCAACCCCTCGAGAATCGCACGCGGACGTTCGCAGGCTTCGCGCGACTGTTCAAGTCTGCGCGCCTAGGCGTCGACGATGCTGTGGCTGCGGGCTGCACGACGCGGCCTGACGTTGCGATGCATTTCGACGCGGGCTGGGATACGGAGCTGTACGCCAACATTTACAGTGCGCTGTTTGCTAACACGGATATCGTGAGCACGGACGACCTGGATGTGTTTGGGCTCACGCTGTATCCGTTCTACGGAAACCAGGGCACGTTTGCGAACTTGCGCCGGACTGCGGAGTACTTGGTTGATACGTATGGCAAGAAGGTCCATGTGCTCGAGACAGACTGGCCGGTAGATTGCGATGGGACGTATTTGCCTGAGGGCCGTGAGCCGCCCGAGTTGTCGGAGAAGAGCATCCCTGTGAGCGCTGAGGGACAGGTTCAGTGGATTGGGAACGTCACTGATGTTTTGAGGAGTCTGCCGAATGGGCTCGGCCAGGGAGTCGGCTACTGGGAGGGTGCGTGGCTCAACTTCTCGAGCTTGGGTGATGGCGGCTGTGACGATCTGCTGTTGTTTGATTTGGACTATCAAAATGCGGCGCCGCAGTGGAACGGATACTCCAGGGAGAGTGTCAACTTATTTCAACACTAGCAAGCTGTTGAGTGAGGCAATCACAATGTTAGACTACGACAGAAAGATGTAGCCCAGAAAGTCAGACAGCAAAAATTGCACACGTACCAGAAACAATATTGGTTGTTTTATGGAAATATTGATTGCGAAAAAGTGTGCGCCGCTATCTCGGAGCACAGATTCATAGAAAAGCCCAAAGACGTCAAAGACAGTGTGAATGCACATGAATCTGTGGCAATAGCTGCAATATTCACTCCATGACTATCATCATCCTCGTGACCGATGACCACTTGCCCAAGACCTGAGGGAAAGCCTAGCTATCCAGGTAGAGACGATGTAAGATAACAGGACTTACAAGATTCGAAAGAGGAAAACCTTTCAAGCAAGGCTTTTCGGACTCATTTTGAAAGTCTCCACTGAAAACCCGTTGCCATACGTGTGCAACTGGCACGCTTTCAACTCATAGCAAACATTTTCAAGCATTGAAGTTCATTGAACGTCACCACTCACAGCACATGCTCTCTCGATGCCCTGTGTAGAATATGTTTCTGGCAGCGTAGCGTTGCCAACCGTTTCATTGTTTTGCAGAAAGATGTTCATTGTCAATGCATATGGGGTTTCTCAAATTACACACAATGCAATGTGTAGTCATCGGCAACTCAAAAACCTTTGAGCCCACATACAACCTGCCCTCTCATTGTCAATGCCACTGCACATGAATAGTAACCATCAGACAGACAAGAAAGAAACAATGGCTCAGCGAAACAACATTGTTGTCTACTTGGCACCCATAATCGAGCTGCATCGAGGTGTATAAAAGCTGGACCAACGCTTCGCTATCTATCACATCGTCCCTCTTCTGCATCAGACTCTCGAGAGTAAAGCTAGTCTTCATTCTCAAGAAGACACTCCCGGACAGACCTTACGCCGATAGAACACTGATGTACTCTATCAGCTGTCATCCCGGGCAACTCGTAGAGTCCATCTCAGTGCTCAGATTCACCAAGCTGTAGACAGTCGGCCTTGCTTCGCTGTGATTCGGTTCCGAAAGGTTTTGAAAGTGTCTCTCAAGATGTGTGGAACGAGAGTTTTCCTGTGGGCATGGTGAGGTCCAGGCTCGTCCGGCCGCGCTTTGTGCGATCGCTTACGCCTCTTTCACTGATGTTCCCATGGTTGTGACTGTGCCTGATGCAAGGAACCGCCTGTTCTGCTGGAAGTCTGCTCAGGGAATCAAGGAGGTTGAGGAGCTGTGCCCCGCGTGTAAGTACCGCCTTGCACACTACTACACTATCGGCGCTTCAATCTCTATGGTGCATCTTAGCCAGGCCGCCAGCACTATCAAGGCCCGTAGGGTGGCTTCCTCTGCTTCCTCTACCAGCAGTGTCTCATCCTCGATTCAGTGGAACAATGTGAAATTTGTTTGGGGCTGTTCCCCGAAGTGAGCCATGTCAGAATCGTCTGAGGACCGAAATGCAACAGCAAGTCGATGTGTTCCAGAAGGAGGGTAAGTCCAAGGTTTGATCATATTTTCCAGTATGCCCATCCCGTATAGTTATTCACTAATACAATCCTGAACGTTTTCAAGTTTCCTTGCCGAACTTTGCTCACCTGCTGTGAAGTGAAAACATGCCCAAGGCACAGGCAATACATCTTGTGCCTTTGCTCAAGCCGTCATAACTAAGACCAACCGACTTTCAAAGTCTGGGTCAACATCCTGTGACGCACTGAAGTAAACCATGGTAAATCTGAATTGCATCCTCAGCAATTGCTAATGAACCTTGGCTTAGCATTCCGCCACTCAGACGTTTCGTACACATACGCAAGCTCCGCCCACGGCGAAACGACGATACCAAAGACGATGCCCAGCTTATTGGGCCTGGTCGGGTATTCAACTAACAGTATCTTATTGCCGGAATTTTGCGACAGACAATGTTCGGTGGCGTGGGCTGTCGTGGTCAACAAACAATGCATGAGAAAAGTGACATTGGATTCCGGAGGACCGGCCTCCAGGCCCGGATCAGTCAGGGATGCTCCGACCCCGGTCCGGGCCGCTTTTCCCCCGGCCTCCAGCCACGCTAGCCACGGAAGGTCTGCTGGGATTCTTTATTCGTTTCGTCCTTCTCGCCACTCGGGGCCAGTGTGTCTTGTCAGCTCACAGCGTTCTCCACCTTTCAGGTATTCCTGCCTAGGTATAGTGGGGCCTCAAAAGCTCGTCAGCTTAGAAGGATTGAGCTGGCGGGAATCTTCTTGACAGAGCTCACCCGCTCCCAGCTTCAATGGCAAGACTGACAACCGTCTCCCTTCTACGTTGCGCTCCGGATCATCGACTGAGTGAGACAATCTGACTGCGTAAGCCATGCCAGTGCGGCTATACCTGGCCAAAGCCATTATATGACCTCTCTGATAGCGTGCGGCAAAGAAACCTGGCACCACAATGACAAGCCATCTGAGGCATGGAGCAGTTGTGGCGGCGGTCTGTTCGAGATAAGCCCATTCCTCCCGGTGCCCAAGACGCCCCCAAAGCGACGCTGAAAATAGATCAGCAAGCCGAGCAAGCCATCGGGAAGCGCCCAATTTAAGAGCAGGGTAGAGGAAATTGTGGGGTTTTCAGCCGTAGTAACCACTCGGCGAGGACCAGCATCTGCGCCGCATGGCTGCATTCTCTTGCCCAGATGGCATGGCTCTCGGGTGTCTGCATGCTATACGCAAGCTCAATACTTCACCACCGCGGCCTCCATCCTCTTTCCGTGGACTGCTACTGTTCTTTGCGGATCGTTGCTGATTTCCTTCTTGCTGCCGGGCTGAGCACTCAGCAGACCAACTATCTTCCGCGAACCTGTTTGCGCTTATCACAGTTACACACTGAACTGCTAGTCCCTGCTTATGTATGCAATACTAGTCGACCTGCATGCAGTGGAAATCACCTCCAGATCCGGCCGCATCTCTCTATACCTCTTTCGAGTTCCAGCCTGGCCTCGAGAGTAATCAGAGTTGTGAACGTCTTGCGCGCTTCAACTGGCTGTGTCTGAGCAACGCGGTCTGTCAAGTCGTGTCGGTCACAATTTTCGCATTTGCCGCAGATTTTTAGGTATGTTGACGTTGCTCTCGTTAAAATGTGTTTGTGCCTTTGACCCTTTCAAATCACATCTCAGCATACGCGCAACACCATAGCATGTCGCTAGTGCTCCATGTTGTGGTCACTGGTCGATTTCTTGACATATCAAACGACTCGAACATGTCTCTGTCTCCTTCTGTCTGTGCCGGTAATTGAATCTCTAGATTTCCACGCAGTGCCAAGTGTCACAGACGTGAGTTGGGATCGCCTTCGCCAGTCTTCAGTCTTCTTACAATAGAGTCATCCAATTGGTTAATGAATCTTGAACGCACGTGATGCCTCCTTATTTCTCCGCTGACTGTGCAATGCTAGTGGGATCCGGGAAGCATCTGGCGAGGCTCATCCGTGGATATGGCCCCTCACATTGATGGCCCGGGTCGCAAAACCGTGCCAGGGCTGGGTATTGCGCAGCCTAGCCCAGCGGGTCTTATGCGCCAGACATCCTTTCACGGCCTCATAGAGAACGCAGCACCCATGGGTGATGGTGATACCATTGAGCATTCCTACCATGACGCTTCACCTGAAACGAGAGGTGAGAGTTAGCCAGGTCCCTGTGTAATCGGCTGAGTTATTGACAAGTCGAATCAGGCAATTTGTCGCCTCGGTCAAGCCCAGGGGACGTACGCACCCAGGCCGAGTATACATGGGACAGACCAGCGCTGGGAATGGACGACACTCGGGACGGCGATGCCATCAGCTTGGACTCGCTGCAAATGCATGACGAGCCCCACGACCAGCCGCGAGGGTTTGGTCCCACGCTCACGCCGGAGGTGAGATTCGGTCGCGCAGGTCTGGACGATACCACCACAGACCAGACGCCGCTCAGAGGTCGGAAGAAGGCGCCGAAGCATGTCAAGATTCAACGGCTCAGCTGTGCCTCGATCTGGCTCCTCGTCATGTCTCTCTACTCAACCATCATGAGCGGTGTTTGGCTATTCGTAGCTATCATTCAGCCTCGCTGGGGGAGTACCATCTCGACCAGTGGGCCCCTAACGCTTTCGACGGCAAGTCTTCTGACCGCCATCTTCGCCAAGACGATCGAATTATCCTTTGTGACACTGGCCATGGCTTTTGTAGGTCAAGTGTTGACGAGGAGGGCCATTGCGACTCACGAGGGCATGACTATGGCTGAGGTGACCATGAGGACTTGGATCGCACAGCCGGGCACCATTTTCACCAACTTGGGCGCTGTCAGACATGTTGGTCATAGTCTGCTGGGTGTCATGGCTTTGATTGCGACACTTGTTGTCATGTTTTACACAACAGCATCAGACACAATGGTCCGTCCGAAGCTGCAATTTGGTCAGTGGAAGAAAATGGACATGAAGGGTACGGTCTGGGCCTCTTATGCCAATACTGTATATGTCAACAACAGCTGCACAACTCCGATGTCTGTCGAGATTGACCCGGATGCTGCTGGAGATTCGTGCTTGAGTGTTCAATATTCGGGAAATAGTGAGTCCGTCTTGCAGAAGAGCCAGCAATTTCGTAGCAAAACCTGCTAACTGACAATCACGCAGCATTCTCCGACTTTTCAGAGTTTCTCACAGCATGGAGTGATGTTGATATCGCAAGCCTTGACCAGGCAAAGAGGCCCCAAATCACATCCATGTTGTGGCAAAATGTCACCATGGTTGGTACGTGGATCGAGACGCAGTATTCGAATGTGACACAGAATTTCGAGACCCATTCACGGATCATCAACAACGTAAGCACTGCTATGTTCCTCGCGCGGCCTCTCAGTCTTCCCCACTTCGAACACGCTGGGACATTGTCTTTGAAGCAGAGTTGTTCCAGAGTGCATCACCTGGGCAAAGTCTCCGCCCTCTTTTCGCTCCATAATTCATCCCCTGTCAACGTGGCTAACATTTGCTAGGTCTCTGTGGCCATGCCACATCCAGGTAAGGTTGAAGCACTCGATTAGGCGGCGTGAATTTGGCTGACGAATGGCCCTAGGAGTATACCGAGCCGCTACCAACAGGGCTCTTAATGGCATTCTGCAGCCCTCGGATCTTGACGGAGTGGGCTCCTATAATGTCTCAGCAAGCGTTGTGTCCCCAGCATTGAACGTCATGTGCGTGAATATGAACTCTGAGGAGCTCGAGCCACTCGTCTATACCTCCTGGCGTTATGCAAACAAGACTCGGACCGGGGAAGGCAATCAGACCAAGGGCTGGGAGAATTGGTCCGGCGAGATACCAGCCTATAACGAGTGGACGAACACGACAGTGGTCGATGACATCTTCCATTGGCACGATGAATACGGGCGACTTCCGCCCGCTTTTCAAATGTTTCCATCCGACAACAATACCATCGCCAATTTCACGGGTGGAAATACAACTGGGAACGCCGACACGATTTACGTACTGGGTAAATCCCATGGCATGGACAACTACACTCTATGCGGTCTGCAATCGTGGCTCGCAATTCAATGCTCCACACACTTCAACGTAAGTGGTACGACCAGCATGGCCATGTCGGCGGACTGTTCTCAGGACATCGACTACTACCCGGAAAATGCCACGCTCTTCAAATCCAATCCGGACGCCTACGTGCACACCATGAAACAGGAACTTATAGCCAGCCAGCCGAACTGGCGGAATCTGGCACAGATGTGGACGATGGGCGTTGGTCTCACGGGCGGGACCAACAACGACGATGCCGCCATCGCTCGCATTCTGACACAGCTCGCTCTCACGACAAACCAAGTCAACGCCACCCTGCCGAGTCTCGCGGAGGCGCTGGCCACACTGGCCGCCAATACATTGATCACGGGATCAATCAATACTCCGTTCATACACTATTGGAACTACAGCGAGAATGTGCTTACCGTTCCTGACATGGTTAGCTTCAAGGCTCGCGTAAAAAACCAGGAGTATGCATCATGGCACATTGAGCAGTGGCACGGCATTTTCTACATTGTGCTAGCCGCAGCATTCATTCTTAATGTGCTGTGCCTTGTCTACCTATTCAGCCTGGGTTTGGTCAAGGACTTCCTCGAACCTTCCAGCTTGTTCGCACTGGCAACAGCGCAGTCCGGCGGCGGCCACAACCGCGTGCGGACCCCGGAGCCGGATATGTTCGAGAAGAGCACAAAGAAGCACAGGTCCACGCAGATGGGGACGCCGTACTTGCTAAACTATCGTGATGACGGAGACTTCTTCTTCGAGGAGGCGGCGGATGGTGGGAAGGGGACGCCGAGGATGGCGAGTGGCTTGGACGTGGAGAGAGAGCAGGCTTTGAAGAGGAAGAGCTTTGGGATCAATTTTGACTCAATGAGGCGGATGCAATAATGTTGACTGAGGTCGTTGAGGGACCTTGAGATCAGTTGCAAAAGGATCAGGGACAAGGCTGTACCCTTGATGTACTTTTGCTTGATGTACTTTACCAGTGCATCAATAAGGAGCATGAGTGGTGGAATTTGGTGTGGGATTACCCCATTACAAGGTACCATCCCACAAGCGAACGTTGCTATATCACCCGACAGTGCCCATAAGCTATATTACAGGACCAAATTTTGCAGCCCCGGAGGTGTCAAGTAACCTTGACGACTAGTATTGGTGGATCCATCCCGTTGAATATACAGAATTTCCAAACTTTTATGGATACGTCAATTTCCGACGCTGCTGAAGGGTGGTCCGGGAGTGTCCAGATCGAGACACGCGGAGCCAATTTTGAGGGCTTGGCATCACCCACAACAAACGTCCACCCCTCAGGCGCGAGTTCTCGTCACAAAGATCCGTCAAAAGAACGATACTGGACGCGAGGTGTGTGCCCGATTCAAGGTTCGCGAGGAATTGCACCGTGCCAAGGACCTGGCCTCATTGCAGCCGAGTCCCGTGAGTATCCACCGGTACGCCACGGGCTTAATGGAAGATGGACAAACAAAGAGCTATAATAAGATGTCTTGACGAGAACATGTTTCTTGGTAAAGCTGAAGCGAGCGTCATTGGCTCTTCGGTGAATTTTCCAGACCTCACACGACCAACAAGATGTTCCTGACGACTCTTCTCGCCTTGGCCTTCTGGTGCCAGGCCGTCGTGCTCGGAATTACGGTCACCACAACGACAAGCGCTTATACTGTTGACACGGCAAGCTCGTATGGCTTCAAGGTGGCGATCAGTCGTACTTCATGTGATATCACCTCGCTGATATTCTACAACACTGACTATCAATACTCGGGAACCAAAAGTCACATTGCCTCGGGACTTGGCACGGCTACAGTTTCATACACCACTTCTGGTGAGTCTCGAAGGAGATAGTTGTGAAGTGCGTATTCTACTGGTGTATGCGATAGCTCATCACTTAATCGCAGGCAATTATGTTATTGTAAAATGTGTGGCCGATACCGACTCGTTCGATCTCACACACTACATGGTTTTCAAAGATGGAGAGTCCAGTATCTACATGGGCACATATACGGTGTCTGAGCCCACCGTTGGTGAGGTGAGTGCATTCTTCCTTCCCACGGCTTGATATCTCTTGACTTTTCAATGCACTGCTATAAGTCGATACTGATGACTGAACTCACAGCTACGCTTCATCATGCGGCTTACGGGACTTGAAGACATGTATCCATCATACTCATATGGAAATGTTGCCAACACCGAGGGAGGTAGTGCTATCGAGGGCAGCGATGTTTGTGAGTATTGCTTCTTACTGTCATCATCTGAAAGCAAGCTCCTGGCTCGTGACGTTCACGTCCCCCAATGTCGAAACTGACTCCGTCTAATACTTGCACACAGACCTCGTGGACGGCCAGACACGCAGCAAATTCTACTCATCCAACCGCTTCATCGATGACACCACGTACTGCGCGACCAACACCGCCATCCACGCCTGCTGGCTGCGCCCAGACAACAAGGCCGTCGAGAAGAGCTCTGGCGGGCCTTTCTTCCGCGATATCGACATCAACTGGACCGGCAGCTACAACAGTTTGACATACTACATGAACAGCGGCCACGTGCAGACCGAGGCCTACCGCCAGGGCTTCCACGGGCCGTACGTCTTCGCCATGACGCGCAGCGGCATTCCCAGCCCCGCCAGCTACGACGTGAGCTTCTTCGACGACATCGCGAGCTCGCTGACCGGCTACGTGCCGACTGCCTCGCGCGGCTACGTCGTCGGGAAAGCGTCGGGGACGGACGCGAGCAAGGGCATCGTGGTGAGCTGGTCCAACACCAACTACCAGGGCTGGGTCTACGCGAGCTCGTCAGGAGACTTTTCTGGGCCGATGCTGCCTGCTGGCACGTACACACAGAAGCTGTTCCAGGGCGAGCTTCTCGCCGCGTCGCAGAGCGTTACGATCACGGCCGGTGGGAAGACTACGAGCAACATCGCGGCGACGAACACGATTATCACCGGGACGCGGACGAAGATCTTCCAGCTCGGAGACTACGACGGACAGCCCACGGGGTTTTTGAATGCCGACAAGCAGCTCCGCATGCACCCGTCGGACTCGAGGATGTCAAGCTGGTCGCCGGGCACGATTACTGCAACTGCCAGGTGAGTTCTGTGTTGGATTCAGTTTATGGACTGTTCAATTTCTTAGATGTCTGTTTTGTCCCGCGCACTCAATGCTAACACCGCACTCGTCCAGTACCGCAACCGCCCAGTTCCCCATGGCTCTTTTCCAAAGCGCCAACACGCCCCAGACCTTGACCTTCTCCCTCGCCAGCGCGCTCAACGTGGTCGCATACTTCCGCTCCGCCACCACGCTATCTTTTGCCGGTGGTCGGCCCTTGGTGACTATCAACAGCTATAGCTGCGGAACGCCAGCGGCTCCAACCAGCATCGACAGCCGTGGTGTGACCCGCGGTGCGTACCGAGGCAATGGTGATGTTTACACGTGCACGATCCCCGCCGGCACCCTGCAGGCGGGCACGAACACTATCACGATCAACATCGCCAGTGGAAGCAGCGGCACTGAATTTTTGAGCCCGAACGTGGTGAGTTTTGAGTGCGCTCCGGAGTTGTGCTCTTGGCCGTAACTAACTTTTGATCAGATCTTTGACGCTCTAGAGCTCTACTACTGAGTTCATTGAACAACGGTGATGGCGGATTCTCCTGCACATGTTTTTTAAGTCCTGGTTGTCGAACCGGGACTACAGTGCGCATACGAGCTCTGTTTGGCGGGTTTCATGACTTCTATCTCGTCCGTCCCGTCCAGCGAGCATGAACAGTAATATACATATCGCCAGAATCTATCTACTCTGATTGGATTTCCGTCCCAACCATCTGCTCTGAACGAACAACGCCGTCTATTTTTATATCATAGCATACAGCTAGCTATGCTTGCTCAAGTGCAAAATGCATAGAGGTCCCTGGACTCACGACAACCTGTTCCCGAGAGCATCAGCAGCCCACAGCCAAACCTTCGCAGTCCGCGCTCGAACGCTGATATATCCATATGCACATTTGGTACCTCGCCCCCCCAAGCAAGCACTTTACGAGTTCACCAACGCTCTTTCAACCCTCTTCCCCACACCCAAACTCCAGACATCAACCCTCCTCCAGAATATCCCGCTCAACCACAACGTAATGCTCACCAACCCGATGTATCCTACCACATATCCACCCAGCTTCCCGAAACGCTCAAATAGCCGCGGCATCACCCAAAACCCAAGACTATGTAGCACCGGTCCATGCACCAAATAGAAACTGAAGCTGATTCGCCCCAAATACTGCGGCAGCGACGTCTCGAGCGCGGCGCGCAGCGTTGGCGACCGCAGCACACAAGGGAGTAGCATCAGCGCGCCAATCGCCTGATAGAACATCCAGCGGCTGGCGGGGCCGTACCAGCGCGGCGCCAGCGCGGCCAGCGTGCGGAAGCCGGGTGTGAACTCCGCTGCTGCATCCGGGTAGGAGAGGAGGTACAGGGCGGCGATAATGGTGATCCAGCGGGCTATGCGGCCTTTGATTGTCGGGTTGATGCTGCTGGCAAAGAGGGAGGTGACGAAGAGCCGGTCTTCGTGGGATAGCGTGTTGGGATCTGTGTCGCGAAGAAGGTCGAGTTCAGAACAGATCATGCCGCCCACGAAGACGCCCATATCCCAGAAGCCTAAGGTGATGACATAGGCTGACAGTCCCACTGCCGCTGTGAGGCGCCAGCGCGCTTTGAGCGCCGCCGTGCCGAGGAGGAAGGTGTACAGCACCATACTGCCTCTCAGCTCCTTGGGTATCGTCCAGGTGTGCGGATCGTACCGAGGGTGCATGTGGCCAAACTGAAACGGGTTTGCCCACTCTGAATAGACGACTGTAAAATTCGCCAGCGCCTTGAATATGTGCGGGTGAATGATGGGGTGTTCTTCCCACGAGCCGCCGAGCTGAATCCATGTGAAGTTTTTGTGCGCCGTGGCATTGGCAGCAGCAGCCAGGGCCAAAGCCTTGGAGTTGGCCGAAGACGCCGGGTTATGCGCGTCCTCGTGGTGATATTCTGCAAAATCCGTGAAAACACTCTTCGCAGTGGCATTACGAGCAGCGGTCGCGTTCTTCTTGGGCTTGTCGATATCCATGTACAGCGTCGCCGGCATCTTTAGCTTGCTGGTGATGTTAAGACACAATAAGTCCGTGTCCAGGATCGTCTCATTAAGATAGACCTCCGTCCTCAAGCCCAGCATCTCTGCAACGCCATGCCTGCCCTCGACCGCGACAGTAGTGTTAGGGCATGCGGTACCGTTCGCGAAAAAGCCCCTCGTCACAGTGCCATTAATCCACACACTATCGGGGCCCTTGAAGATACTCTTCTCCGTCCTGAACACGCCGACCTGCACCAGCATTGCCACAGCAAACATGCTCACCGTGCACGGTATATACAGCCTCCAGACACGCCGGAACACCGCGCTCGCGAGCTTCGCGTACACCTCGCCCAACCGTCGCGCATGCGCCTCACGCTGGATGTGTCGGCAGAGCACGTAGCCTGAGATAGCGAAGAAGATGGCGACCATAGGCCGTCCGCGATGAAGAAGGCATACAATCGGCAGCTGCCAATAGGAAACGTCGAGCGGCTCGGGGGACTTGGGCGGCCGCGCGCCATAGCCGAGCATTATCAAGCCTGTCCATGGCCAGAGAAAGTGGTAGTTGAATACAAGAAAGCATGCAATGCCGCGCAGGCCATCGAGGGCTTTTATTTTGGCCGTAGGCCGGGCGGTGATGGTGGTGTTAGGTCCATCGCGCTCATGGTGGGCTTCGCTGCTCCGCTCGCCGGCTACGTCATCGCCTTTGTATTGAGGAAGGGTGTCGAGCGGGTACCCTTCATGTTGCGATGAGTTTGCACGTCCACTCCAGGAATTGGACATGATGATATGATATGGGGAAGAAGAAGAATACAGGCGGCTTGCACGTAGTTGATGAGAGAAAAGGGTAAGGCGGCCTATTTCTGACTGGTCACCAAGGACACTCCTTCAGGGGTTGATGGCGATCGCCGAGCCAAGCTGTCAGGGTTGGCTCGTGCAGGGGGAAGGAAGCATTGGAACAGACCTGAGAGACGTCCACATTTATAGGATAGAATCTGAGAATGTTGAGAAGCAAGCGTTAGTATGCAACGCATGGATTTCCGAGGAGTTGCGGAATGTGACTCTGTATTAGTACATTGAAAGCGTGGGAAAAGGTAGACCTGGAGACTCTCGGTAACTACGACTGCCTCCTGCCCGTACGCTATCATGAGTGTCAATCACATATCCTCAATCACAGCTGCTGATGTACGGTCAAATAATATAAGTGTGCTTGTAATCCTTAGGTATGGCAATTTACTACCTAGCTCTGCTCTCACATGGTCCATCCCATCCATGCATATCAACGCCGTTTAAACCAGTATGGCAAGTATTATGTAAGTGTTTTGGAAGCAAGAATCCTCCCTGTTTGCACATTTTCGTACCGTTTCCAGTTCGTCCAGAACCTAGAGAAGCATAGTGCCGAACAGGGTGGCCATGAACACAACGCCAGCCACCATGCAGCCAGACTTGTCGAGAGGAGCAGGCCTGGTACCAGCATTCGCGCCGGTGGAGCTGGCGCCAGCACTGGCAGTGACAGACGCAGATCCAGAGCCGGGCGAGGCATCGCCAGTAGAGGTTCCTCCGGCGTTCTGAGAGCCATCGCCAGTCACTCCAGGGCCAGCGCCGGCGTTGCTAGCCGTCATGTACTTTTCGGCACCTGTGGGGATGGCGGGCAAAAGGGTACCAGAAACGGACCAGTTGGCGTCAGCAGTGGGGCAAGAGACAGCGCTTGAGACAGAGTTGAAACCACCGTTGCCAGTTGGTGCAGCGTTGGAGGCCAAAGCGGTGGAGTAGGCAGTGAAGTCGGCCAGCTCAGAGACGGAGGTGCCGTCGATCGAAACGAGACCATAGCCAGGGTTGTCGGACTCCTCGGAGTACTGGTAAACGACGCCACCAGAATAGACACCCGTCATTTCGTCGCTCATCAAGGCCTCCACCTCGCTGAAGGTACGCTTGTTCTTGATGCAGCCATACTCGGAAAGGAAAATTGGGATACCATAGCTGGTAAAGTTCTTGACCTTCTGGTCCCAGCCTGAGCCCGTGAAGCTCGAGCTGCAGTACGAGTAGTCGTTGAAAGCGAAGAAGTCACTGCGCTCATCATCGGTGCCACAGTTGAAGTAGTCTGCAGTCTGCTGGCGGTTCTCAGAGATATCAGCCGCCGAGTAGCCGACGGGCACCTTGCGGTATCCGTGCGAGCTGATGTACTGGCGCATATCACGGGTGACGGCCTTGACGTAAGGAGCAGCGTTGGTGGTGTCCGCGCTGTTGATGACCTCATTTCCAGAAAAGAAGGCAAGGGTGTTGTCGTACTTGACGAACTCGTCGATGGTAGCAAAGATGCTCTGCAGGTAGACGTCATTGTAGGAAGCCGCAGGCTCGGCACGGTTGATAGAGTATTTTGGGTTGTTGACATCAAGAATCAGGTAGATGCCGGCGTCCGACAAAGAGTTCATGCACTCGTCGTGGGACTTGGAGTTGTCGATCTCGTAAACACGGACCGTATTGACGCCCAGCTTCTTGAACTCGACAATGTCACGCTCACAAATGGCCTTGTCGCTCAGAGGATCAGGCTCCGTAGAGGACGAGCCGCCAGGCTGGTAGTCTACACCACGAATGTAGAAGCGAGAGTCACCGGCGAAGAAGGCTGCGAGAACGCAATTATTAGCAAGAAAGCTCTGGCTTAGGTAGTTTGCGTCTCAGATAGGAAAGACTTACCATTGCCAGAAGCGGTGACGGTGGGAAGGGTTGCTCGCTTGCTTGGGGGTTCTTGCTCGGTAGGTGTGGGGTTGGCGCGAACAACGGCTGCCAACAGGCCCCATGCGAGAGCTGAGGTCTTCATAGTGACTGATCTCTGGGGCACAGGCGAGTGACGAGTTGACGCGAGTGGCAAGACTATTCAAGGAAGACAGCGGTGACGCGTCTCGAACACAGAAAGTAATTAAGTAATTGGTAGAAGGGATGAATCG
Organism: Plenodomus libanotidis; assembly: GCA_022609195.1. Lineage (NCBI taxonomy): Eukaryota > Fungi > Ascomycota > Dothideomycetes > Pleosporales > Leptosphaeriaceae > Plenodomus > Plenodomus libanotidis. Next base: position 69,496 of record JAGKQA010000065.1, read on the forward strand.
ACAGAACGAATGGTGTCGATTGAGGTCACTCGAAGAAAAAGACACACGATAGTTGATGAAGATTAGGGTGAGGTTGAGAAGAGAAAAGAAGGGTTTGGAAGAGAGCCGCGGCTTGAAGAGGGAAAGTAAGGGAAGAGAAATACGATCAGGGCAGGAGGAATCCGAATAACAAGCTTATTTTGTATCCTTGCATAGCTGCAGAGAGCTGGGAAGGAGGGAGACTATTCCATGTTGCCTAAGCCGTATTGATGTAGTGAGTATTTCTCCTTTGGGTTAGCCCAAAGCTATGACAGCAGTTCCGGGACGGTGGGTACTTCCCCGGACCTGCAGATTCTGCGGGCCCATGAAGTCACTTCGTCCCGTGTTTCTTGCAGGCAACCCATGTCAGACCCGATTTTGCGAGGCAAGAGCCAGCGCATATTATTACGACTTTCAATCCGATCCGGTACTGACAGCCAACCACGACGGAGACGGGAGGCTGTCCTGCATCCTTCACACCCAATTGCTTCGTATCAAATGGGCGGCGTCCATGGCTGCCCCTTTTCCCATTGTCCTCAGGATGGCCAGGATGATTGGGATTCTGACAGAGCAGCACCAACAGGCCCGGCTGATGCATCAAGTCGCGCCACCATTCGGAAGCTCCAATAACAGCCCGCCGTGAACCGTCCCACTGTCTCGACTCGACATGCGCAAAAGACGTTGGACAATTCCGTTTCTTGGAAATGACGTCTCGTCTGCTCGTCTGCTTTTCAAACGCACAGGTCCAACCTTGCGACTCCTTACCTGTAACAACCCGCGGCGCCAGCGGCATATCCCTGCCTTATGCCGATCACCAGCCTTTTACCAATGTTCGGCCAGTCAAAATGTTGTGAACTGTGAGATCAATTGCACTGCCACCCTTCTGATAGACCAGCCAAATGAGGCCATGGTGAAGGAGGTGAGACCGCTGGTTTCAAGACCGTCCCCTCGACTTGATTGGGTCCTGAATCCGAAATAGAACACGCAGGATCTGTCATTTTATCTCTGGATAATATCGAATAATCAGGATCAACATTTCAAGGTCCATCGTAGTTTCAGACCGTCAACAAACATGTCGATGAACATGTCCTAAGTCTTGACTGTTCTCCCTTCTTCTTCCTTGCTTTGTGCCTCAAAACCTGCTTCGCATCTCGCGTCCCCACCTGCGCAAACCAACCCAGCTGCTCAGGCGACGACTGCTCCATCTTCATTCCCGCTCCGCTGTTTCCGAGTGGAGCCCCTCATGCTTAATTGCCGTTGAAGGTTCAGCCTCATGGATCCACCCGGACAGCAAAGCCGTTACACAACGCCTCTCCCGTTCAGATCTGGTACAGTGAAGTCGAAATAAGAGGTCAAGCATCCTCTTGACGGCTGGGCATCGACAAGCAATGTCCAAGACCTTGGCGGGTAATCAACCTGGAGTACCAGCACTCGGGGAATGGCTGGCTTGGCCTGCCTGGTTCGAGCCCGGTAGTCCGTACCAAGGCGGCAAATTGCGACGTGCGAAAGCTTGTGCTCAGCTTGCCCAGGTGTCCACCGCATCAATGCGTGAAAGGCCTGGCCCGACCCATTCTGCCAGTCCATCCCTGGATGTAGCAGCAGCATCGTGATCACTGATTTCGATATCAAGCACGCCCTATGGGCCTCTGGATCAAGTCGTTATAAAGCAAACACTGGCCAGCTCTGCGAATCCAGCGTCTCGGTGCCGTGCTGTATCCCAAGTATCATAGATGAACGAACTGACGATGCTGGCTATGTATCACGAATGCCTACGATCCCAAGCCACGACGTCGCAATGTTCCGGGCCCGAACAGCATTCTCGGGTGGTTAGTTGCCTTGGCGTGCCTACCCTGACAACTCCGGTGTCACGACTCACAAGCATCGTGCCTTCTATGTAGAAGCCCGAGCCGTTTGACAGCGAACACTGGAGTCTGCGATTTCAGATTCTTGAGCAGTTACCTGTACGCACGCGCTCATATCCATGACTTTGACAAACACTTCCAACCGCACCAGGGCCAGTGAATCAAGCGAGCAATCAATGTACTCAATGCACAAATGAACGCCCAGGACATGGATTTAGAAATCGGACGGCGCCCTTTGGATACTAACTCTCGGACGATTCTCTTTGGAATTCACCTATAGCACAGTTGTCACTGTATAACTACTTAGCATGCGTCCGTTATGAAGTTTGTTTTTGAGTGCTGTCCACCGCTGGCATCACACAGAACTCATCACACATGTCCATTTAGTCTTGACCAACATCTACTTTTTGAGTGGAGGTATAACGAGGCTGGCTGTCTACGTCGGTGGCCTTCCCACAATCTCATTTGCTCTGCCGGTGCCAGAATTCATATTATTTGACACCGTGTGCCTCATCTATTTCAAAAACTCGGCAAGTTGCCCGGGGGCCGGCGCGGTTGACGCAGCTAGGCGACAGAAAGGAAACAGCACATGCAAGTTTGCTGCGATGTCGCGTGGACGCATATTGGTAACCCACACCTGCGCAACAGTCGCCTCCAGAGCAAGGAATACTGTACAGCCCTGTCTACTAGTTGGTAGCAAAGCTCGTGGACATCCGGCACAGTATGTAGTGTATAGTATCTCCACATGAATACCACACCGTCGGCAGTCAGCCACATCGCTCGCGCCTAAGTGTGCGGTATAGAGAGTTTGGCTGTGCCTGGCGACGAACCATGACGGAACTCCGATGTGGGTTGTCACGCGTGACAGAGTCTTGTCAATATTGCAACATGATCGAAGGATAGATAGGAAGGACGAAACCGAACGCAGCAGGCGAAACATACGCGCAAGATAGGCCTAAGAGCAAATGCTTACCTGACCTGACTCTCTTGATGCAATCTCAGCACGACGAAACCGCTCCCGGATTCAACCAGCAGGAGCCGCTTCTCGGATGCAAATATGGCAGCAAATTTGTCATTGACTGTGAAGAATGGCTTCAGTAGTAGGAGTCCAAGTGGGCTTCGTGCGTGCTATATACAATGTCTCCTTTCCAAGCGCCACCAGCCTCATTTACCGAAGCCACATTTCGAACAGCCACTAGACGCCTTCAGCTCGACTTTGACTTCGCAATGAGCAGTGCCATGGCGAAGCCCAGTCGCGGGCTCATCAGCCACTCATCCACATGATGACAATTACAAGTCTTTCCTTGGTCACCATCACTAAAGGATCCAGGGTCACTTGGGCCTTTCAGACCACCCGCACGTAGCTGGCGGGCACACTGCCCTTGATCCCGCCCTTCTCAACCTCCGCCCAGCCATCCCCAGGATCCTCCTTGACCAGCACGAACCGCTCGCCCTCCATCATGGTATGCTCATCAACATTCTGTGCAGTGTACTCGTACAGCGCCTCGACGTATGTGAGCTTCTTGGCGCCCCGACGCGGCGCCACTGCGGGGCCCTTCTTCTTCGCCGCTCCGCCAATCGACGAGCCGCTGTTCGAATAGGTCGACGCGGGTCTTATGGAGGAGGCGCCTGTGTGTTGTGGTGCGAGCGGGAGCAGCTCGAGATAGGAAGCGGGCACGAGGCCTTCCTTGTAGCCGGCGCGTACTTTGACCCAACCACTACCAGCTGTTGGATTATGTGTTAGTACTGTGTCTTGAGCAACTGGTAAGATCGCGAAGCACTTACTATCTGGCTCAAGAACGACGACCTCCCTTCCTTCTGCCACAGTCGCCTCCCCTTCTCCATTCGCCTCAAATGAGTACAGCATTTTAGCCTTCTGTTGGCTCCCACCACCTCCACCACTTGACCCATTCGGCGCACTTCCCGGCAACTCGCTGATGAACGCAGCCGGTGGCGGCGCGATGATGCGGTTCTTCTTCACCCCAGGCGCAGGAGCAACAGGTCTCGTAGCCACGGGCACATCCGGCGGACCCGGCGCCGCCTCAGTCGGGCTCATCGGGGCCGCCACGCTGCTGCGGGGAGCACTAGCCACAGAGCGAGACGATAAACTGGTCATCGTGTTACTTCTGCTTATCGTCGGAAGCTCTGCCACTTGACTTGCACTCGCATTGGGCCTGAGGAGGGCATTAGCGGCCTCCTGCCGTTGCTGCTTGAGCTTCTTGCGCTCTTCTTTCGAAGACTCGCCTGGGCATTCGGCGGGTACTTTCATCTCGCACTTGCTGTGACACGTGTAGCCGCAGTCCCGGCAGTCGAAACCTTTGGCGGAGAGGCCCCATATGCGCTCGCCGCAAAGGTCGCAATTGGTGGGTATCTTGAAGGTCTGTCCCTTGAAGTTGTGATTCTTAGCTCCGAGTGTCACGTCGCCTACGACGGCTGTAATGGTTGAGGTCTCAACCTCGGCGGTAACCTTCTTGCGGTCGAGAGCGTGCAAATCTTCCTGCTGGGCAAATATTGCGGACACCACTGCGACTTCGTCCTTGTTATCCAAGCCTTGCCGTACTCTTTGCTTGACCCTTTGCGCTGATTCGACTTCCCTTCTCTTTTTGTCCACTTCGCGCCGCAGCTCTCCCAGCTGGCTCTTAGACTTGTTCAAAACGTTACGTAGGTATATCTTAGCCGTCTCGTCTATCACCATGGTTGGCTCATCGTGCCACACAGGGCTAGGCTCGAAGACCTTATCCGCAGGCTCGTTGAATCCACCCATGTTGTGTCGAATGTACATCATCGAATCAAGATGAGGCTCGTTTCTCGAAATTTCTTGGGTTTGGTGTCCAATAAGTCCACCACTGGTTTCCAGCATGCCTGCTTCTAGCTGCGATGCCAATGTCCACACTCCGTTCAGCTTCAAAACTCGGAACTCGTTCAGGTCCTGCAGACTGTCCATGAGTTCCGGCAGGTATTCATGGTAGTGCATTTCCTTTTGCTTGTTGGTGACATTGATGGCGATTAGGTAGCTGTTCTTCGCATTGTTCATCTCGATGATCGACTGCTGATAGGCGCTCGCGGCCTTGGCCTTGTCGAAGGACGATTCTGACTTCTTGCGCTTGCTCTCGACTTCCTGACAAACAGCATCGTATTTGGCTTTCGTTTTGCGTAGCTCGCCATATGAGGAGTCCCGCTCGCCCTCCAACTTCTGATTGTACTCGGCGTGGCGTTTCCGCAGCTCTTCAAAGCGCTGTGCAATGGTCTTCAAGGGCTCGGCGACTTTCACTATTAGGTCGTTACCGTAATTATCGTGTTCCGTAGCGCGCTTCTCGAGAGTATTAAGTTGGGTGGTCCATGTCGTAACAGAGGCACTGCGCTCAGCACGGTCAGCTTGCGGTCCCTGCGGTGGTCTACCCCCTTTTGTCCAGCGGCGCACCATCCACTCGCTGCAGTATGCTCACCATTCCAAAGAGCCGGGCGTCATGGTGGGAGCGTCGCCGACGCCCAATCCAGGTGCCTTCTTGGCCTTCTTGTCATAGTACTTGCTGGCGAGGGCTTTGAGCTGCTTTGCGTAGTCTTTTTCGATGGCGCTCCGCTCGCGGTAGAAGCCCTGGATGTCGTCGAGCCATGTTATGCCGTTCGCGACCCAGGTGCTCGCGGGCTTAAAGCCATCCTGCGGGCGATCCGGTCAGCTCCGACTCTGCGATCCTTCTCTCCACACGGGTGTATTCCATACCTTCAATTCAGCGCCAAAGGTCGGCGCAGCCTCCACCTCAGCCATGTTCCCTTTAACGTGGCCTTAGCGCAATGACCATGCAAGCAGGTTTTGTTATCGACTCGAGTTGGGCTCGTAAATTTGGTAGGGCTAATATATGCTCCTGCTGGCAACGAGCGTTGAGGTCTTTCACGTAGCAGAGGAAACCGGAGGAGAGGAGGCGCAGTAGTGAATAATGCAGGTCTGCCCCTCCAAAAGTAGGGTGCAAGCAGGCGATGAATCTGATGTTGGTCACGGTTATGCAAAAGAGACAAACAAATGGGCAAGATAGGCGCACGTATGTACAATGATGAGTTGTGAAGAACGAGGGGCTAGGAGGAGTGTGTACCGTACAAGGCGTCGACGTGTACCGTACAAGGCGTCGACGTGTCCCGAGAGCGTAAAGTTGAAGCCAAGTCAAGGCTTCGTCATCTGTAATGCGCCAGGACACCTGCAGTCGAAGGTTGGGCAGCACCGCCAGCGACCCGACCTTCCATGGCATTCCCGCGTGTTTAGGCGGTCCCTGGTCCCTGGATCCACTAAAAAGGGCCCACCGTAGTCTTCGGGACCTTCCACCTGACTTCAGCCGACAGCATGACAGCCTCGAATAGCGCCATCTTTATGCGTCAGCCTTGTGCGGTGTAGATGCATGATGAATGAATTGTATTCGCCAGGAATACTGAGTTGCTTAACGGACGCTCTATTTGCCAGACTGCGGCCAATACAGTACTTGACGTTCCCATATCTATGGCAAATTACCTGCTTAAACCCCTCTAAAGCAGCCGTATAATAAAGCCATCCAGAGACAGTGCAGTTGAGCACGATTTACTGCCGGACTAATAGAGCAACCTAGCTTCTTGTCTTTCCACTGGCCCACTCCCCTTTCGCACGGCTTAGACAACATATCTATGCATGGCCTATAGTTCGGCCCCCCTGCGATCCTAATTTCGCATATTTGTGTGCTAATTGATCCAGATTTTACACTGCCGACACATCTGCGAATACTAGAAACTGTACAGGGACATTCACGCGCATTGGCGCTCTCTCTGTGTGCTCTGGCGACTGTCGCTGCTCACGAGACGCTTGAACACAGTCTGGACAGAACCCTCCCCCGGATATTCACAAGCATTGATCTCGGGTCTTCGAATCGTCTCCGATCTGCGTATCGTTCCCACGTGCGTAGCTGCATATGCGTAATCAGCCTGAGTGTTCGCGACGACCTGGCAACGATGGAGCATTTTCATGGGCAGCTGCCCTCGTCGACGCCGTCATGATCGATGTGTGCGGCCGTCTGCGGATCGGACCAGAACCGTTACACTCTCGCCTTGTGTATTGTGTAGTGTGACCAAAGTGCCTGCCCAGGTGGTGTCGAGTCTTCCCCCCCCCCCCAAAAAAAAAAAGAAAGCCTGTAAGGAATATGACGCTCGGCCAAGCAGACGACGAATGGCTTCCGTCGCAACTTGCGGCAATCATGCCGTCGAATGTGTGCAAGAATGCATCCGAGTAATTATGGAAAATACCACACTGTAATTTGTAGCACGGGAAGTTGTTCGCCGTGAGGCTGTCGAGCTCAACACGATTGTGTGAGAACTCGTGGACGTCTCGATGAATACTAGGCACTTCACAGTGTCCGAGGCTCCTGCAAACTCCTTATATAATCTGGGTGCGGTGCTAATGGATTGTCGTCAACGTAGCTCAGACAAAGGCAAGCTTGCTGGAGAAAGATCCACTGCGCTGATATGGCAAAGAGACTTGATATATCTGAGCGTTTGGTGGGCCCCCCCCCGGTGAAGATACGTCAGGGGATGCAGTGTGCCTACTCATGGAACAGCATTGGCGATGAGTTGTGGATTGAATGACAACCTCAGCCTATGCACGGATCAGCAGTGCCTAGTATACCTACGAACACATTGAACTTCCATGTCAAGGCAGTCAAGTATCTACCAACCTTGAAGTGCTTAATTTGCATTGTTTTGAAGAAGTAACTGAGACAGGCAGCCAAAATGAAGTCCTGTGCGTTTTACGAAACCCCGGTCACTCCACCACGTACCTGCCGCCGTCAGTGGCCAACCCCTGTAAGTAGCTGTTCAGCCCTGCTGGACTCGAACCCTGGTCTCATCAAGGCCGAGCTCACCTGCATTGTCAACTTCTATTGACCAGCCTTCTGCCATCAACGTGTTTGGGACAGCAAATTACTTCCTCCGCTCTCAACTGCGATCCGTCCTTCTCCTCGTCTCGTCCTCTTTCTTGTCATATCCTATCGTCAAGAGTCTAGTGCCGACGCATCGACTCTTTTCATCATGTCCGACTCAGGCCTGAATGAGCCTCAGTACGAGGTGCAGGTCATCCTGTCGGATCTGCAAGATACCGACAACCCTCTGTCGTCCATCAAGAACTTTGAAGACCTCAATCTGTCAGTGAGCCACAAGCTACCACACGCTACCTTAACGACTTACTAACACACTCACAGCGCCAAGGAGATCAAAGATGGCCTGACTGCCATGAACTTCAGGAAGCCGTCAAAGGTCCAGGAGAAGGCTCTGCCCCTCCTTCTCTCCAACCCCCCGCGAAACATGATTGCGCAATCGCAGTCAGGCACGGGAAAAACCGCGGCGTTTGTTATTGCCGTTCTGTCGCGGATTGACTACACCAAGCCTTACCAGCCCCAGGCCCTCATCCTCGCCCCCACCCGCGAGCTGGCTCGTCAGATTCAGGACGTCGTCCAGCAAGTCGGACAGTTTGTTCCCGATCTACATGTCCAAGCGGCTATTCCCGGCGGTATCGATCGCTCGACTGGAGTTAGAGGCTCCGTTGTCGTCGGCACTCCTGGTACTGTCATGGATTCAGTGAGGCGCAGGCAGTTCGACATTCGAGAGCTCAGGATACTCGTTATTGACGAGGCCGACAACATGTTGGATCAAGCTGGTCTCGGTGAACAGGCTTTCAAGGTCAAAACGTGAGTGTCTCTTTTTTTTCCATCTAGTTGCCTCCCAGGGCTGTTCTGACCATCAGCAGCTTGCTCCCACCCAACATTCAGGTGCTGCTTTTCTCGGCCACTTTCCCCGCCAAGGTCGACCAATATGCCAAGAAGTTCGCCCCCAATGCACACTCCATGATGCTGCAGCAACAAGATCTCACTGTCAAGGGCATCACCCAGATGTACATGGACTGCCCCAGCGAAGCCGACAAGTACGACGTTCTTGTCAAGATGTACAGCTTGATGACTGTTGGCTCTTCAGTCATCTTCGTCAAGACCCGTGAGTCTGCCAGCATCATCGAGCAGCGCATGAGAGCCGATGGACACCAGATAGCGGCCCTGCACGGCGCCTTCGACGGCAATGAGCGCGATCGTCTGCTGCAGGAGTTCCGTGCTGGTACCTCTAAGGTTCTCATCACCACCAACGTCATGGCCCGTGGTATCGACGTCTCCAGTGTCTCCATGGTAATCAACTACGATATTCCCATGCGCGGCTTCAACGATGCCGAGCCTGACCCGGAGACGTACCTGCACCGTATCGGTCGAACCGGACGCTTCGGTCGTGTCGGTGTCTCCATCAGCTTCGTGTCCGACAAGAAGAGCTTCGACGCCCTGCAGTACATCAGCAAGGTCTACGACATCGATCTCGTTCAGCTTACTCCTGATGACTGGGATCGTACTGAGCGTAAGATTCACGAGGTGATCAAGTCCAGCCGTGCGCAGGCACAATACAAACCTGAGGCGAAAGAAGGCGAGGGCGGTCAAGAGTCTAGCGCTCAGTCTCAACCCGCTCATGCCGCTCCTGCCGAGGCCTAGGGATTCTAAGCAGCCGGTTGTGCGGATCGACTGAGTGGTCGTCAAACATGAAGGATGGATCTGGACCTTGTCCTCTATAAGGGCAACTGAGATACAATCCACGAGGGCGGCGATGGGTTGCCAAAAGGAAGAGGTCTTGTTCTATGGATGAAGACAGTACCGATAATTTTGTCGCAAGACTGTCCCACAAAGACAGAGAAATTGATAGGCTTCTCATGTTGTCTAAGGAATACTTGAAGGATGTCAGTCTCACGGGAAGGCATGATCTTACTTCCGACTCGGCTCTGTCATGTTCACGAAAGTAAAACGGTGGAGATTTTAGACAGACATTACGATTCCCCCAGGAGCAATGCAATGAGCACTTGGCTCACACACTTGACTTGACACTTGCTTGTTTTTCTCTACAGATCGACGTCATGTTTCTTGCCGCCGACAACAACCTGGCGATGTACCCCTGATCACAACTTTGCGACCCAGGCCGTTTGGATTATGTCCCCTGGCTCGAAAGCTTCTCGAAGGACTCTCGGCAAATGTCACTCGTTTCCTCTACTTCTTCCAAGTCTGACTTGTGTATCACAAGTTCTTCCCCTCGTTTCTCGGTCTCTCCATTGGTCGTTGCTTCACAGTCCTTCTTCGTCGTCGAGGACAGCGAAACCGCGGACTCAAGCCAAGCTCTCTCGAAATTCGCCGATTGGCTCGGTTCCAACCTGTCAGGGGACCCGCCGAACAAAGTTTTGGCGCCCGGGTTGCAGCGTTGCAGGCCAGGTCCCGATTTAGCCGCCTGGTAAGCGCGCAGGACGACTGCATGTCCAGCCTCTCACAGCCACCAACGGGAAAGATTCCATCTGCATGAACAGCTCGGCCTTGCCAGCACAGGTCTCACCTATTTGGCTCGACCTCCTTTGTCTCCGCAACGAACCTGGCTGTTGTGAAATCGTTGTCGTGCGGACTAGCAGCTTGGTGTGCTGTCTCGCTCAGAGTCAGAGCGAGAGAGCAGTCTGTCCTGGTCGACGTTGCTGAGTCCCTTCAGCCGTCGCTGAGCCGCGTAAGAATGCAGGGGCTGAAGAGGTGTCGTCTACCTACCGGCACATGCGCGCCATATATGCAGTGAGCTCCACAGTCATCAATCAAAATCCTTCCCGCACGTCCGATGGGGCCGCCTCAGATTCGCACATGTGCGACCCAGATGGGCGAACGCGCCCCCGAAAATAGCCCCAGCTCCCCAACGGCAGGCCCAGACCAATCCAAGCAGACGCCCCTGCGCGCCAAGTCGTCCACTCAGGAGGCGCAGACGCGCCGTTGCGAGGTGGATTGATGTAACCCGCGAACCGTACCGGCTTCGTCTTCTACCGTGGTCTTTTTGCATTCTTCATATTACCCAGGTTGGCCATTACTGCTGCCCGTGACGCACGACCCGCCTTGGGCTAGGGCTGGGCGGCTCAAATAGGCTCTGGATTGGGTGGGGTGGCATTGGTGATACGCTGCCTGGGGTGTTCATGGCTCGATGATGGACTGCCCTCACTGTGGGTTTGAAGGCTAGGCGAGAGATGATTACAGATCGAGACGTCATCTGCAAAAAATAGGTCATCGAGCTCGATGTCTGCACATGTGGGACAATCTTGAAGGCCCGGAGTACAGAGTCCCGAAATTCTCCAACTACGCGTATAGGTGAGTGTGGTGGCCCGGTTAGTTTCTCTCACACACTTTCTTCACTTCTTGCTCAGCCTTTCGGCTGTGCTGTGCTTCTCTTTTCCCTTTCTTACTATTACAGTATTTCCTTGATATCTATCTTTCCTTCTGCGGCCTCCAGATGGGTCCTTCTTGAGACGTCGTGAAGCTTCCTTCCATTCTTGTCTGCTTTCTGATCTTCCTCCGCCAACAGTTCTTCGTACTCTTCGAAAACCATATCAGGCCCCTTCCCCTGTCTCGATATCGGCTTTGGCTGTTTTTGCTTCACTATTCGCCAACACGACTCGCTACAATACACGGTCCTCATCTCATTCATCTTCAGTTACGTCCTGTAATAGTATTCCCACGGCTCAACCTTTACGCGCAATTTCCTCGTAGAAATGCTGAGATGCCGGCCATCTCCTATAATACGGAACTTCTTCTTATAGGTTCGTCTGCTCTGTTTGATATTTTTGTCACCCCCCTTCCCCAGCGGACATCCTTACCCATGCTCCGTGTTGCGAACGTTTCGCCTCTTCCCCTTGGGATCAGCAGGCGTCTATCTGGTCTCTCTTCGTGTCTGTCTGCAAGAGCAAGGATGGTTTCAGCCAGTCACTGTTTCCACATCGACGGTGGCAAGATTATGAGCAGCCGAAGAACTCCCAAGATGTAAATGGTTGGGCCATGAGCTATCATCGCGGCTTGAGGCCAGATTCCCGGGGACCATACTGATCTTCTGCCATGTCGGCGTCGACGCATAGATAGATGTTCGTCATCCCCTCTAGCATGGCAACCTCGAGGGCAAAGAGGCTGCTGCTACCATGGGCTACCTTCGGCACATTATTCGCCAATGCTTCGCCTGCGTCCACGACAACGTCCTCGTCAAGTACAGCTTCGGCGAGTGGCCTCAGCCTCTCCACAGACATCACAAAATCCATTCCCATCTGCGCCCTCTCATGTTTTGAATCATTCATCGAAATCAACTATAATCCCAGCGGATGCGGCTCCTCACCTACATTGCAATGTCTCTGTCAGAATACAGGCTCAACCGGGTACACGGTTGGCGAGGGAGCAACGCAGTGTATCGTGGCAGAGAACAATATTGGGAACTGCCGCAATGCCAGCTATGGATGTAAGTCAATTCTTCGTTTCCCTCTACCTGGCCGATGTATAACTGATACTGTGAGTAGCTGCAGCAGTCGACACGGCATATGGAATGTGCAATGATGTTCCGAGCGCGGCGCCGGAAACACATGCCACACTGACCGCAACACTAATCTTGGAATCTGGCTCTATCGTCGTGGCACCTCCAACGGCAGCGTCGACGACGAATCTGAGCTCAACCACAATCGCGACGATGCCCACACCAACTTCAACTTTAACCTCAACCTCAACCTCAACCTCAACCTCAACCTCAACCTCGACCTCGACATCAACCATCAGCACAGCAACTCCCGCAGCAGCGACGTCATCCACAGCTTCAGCAACACCATCTTCCAACACCAGCTCAAGCCTCACCCGCGCGCAAATCGTCGGCATCGCAGGCGGCGTTGCAGCTATTGCCCTCCTCACCGCGCTTCTTGCCCTCTTTCTTGTCCTCCGCCGCCGTAAACAGCGACCCTCGCCCGCATTCTCCCGTATGCGTGACTCCTCGTGGTCCCTCAGTCTGAAGCGCAATCTCCAAGGTAGCCCCGGTGGCTCGCTGCCCATCTCGCAACCGCGATACCAGGAGCCGAAGGTAATGTCCTTCACGCGCGCGCTGGCCAAGCGTGTCAGCACCAAACCGGACCGAAGGCCAGGCCCGAACTATGGACTGGCTATCTCACCAGGCGGTGGCGGAAGGAAGCCAGGCACAGGCGTAGGCCTAGATCATGTTGTGCACAGCCCGCTCGGCGCACCGCCGTTTGTGGTTCGCAATGTGCCGCGTAGTCCGGAGCATCACCGTCCATCTCCGGACCCGCCTGTGCCGCCCATGTCTCCTCGCCGCGCGCTGTCGAGCTTTAACTTCCTCTCGCAAGATATCTCGACCCAGCAGCAGCAGCAACAGCAGCAGCAGCAGCAACGTCCGACTCTTGCCCTCGCCATACCTCAGCGCGCTTCCACGCAAGGAGGTCGCGACTCGGTCATCACCGAGTTCGCCGAAGACGGCGACGACGGTCCTGGCTCTGCACTAATCTGGCGACCGCCTAATAGCGCGGATCCGCGGAGTGCTGCGGCGTCGACGTATTATGTAGCTGACAGGTGGGGAAACTGGGTGTTACGACAGAACAGCAGGTACCTGGGCAGCAAGAGCAACACGTCTACTACGCCTGAAGCTGCGGAGCTCGCCACGCCAATCTCGAGAACGAAGGAGGAGAGAGCACGGGAAGAGGTGGACTCGGTAGTACCTGAGAGTGCCGCTGTGCAAGAGCTGCGACATTACTCTTCGCCGACAGTACCAGAAGCGGTGATGCTAGCCGGGGACAGGGCCAGTGCTGCACCGAGACCGACAATACGTCTTGTGACGCCTGATAATGGGCGATTGCCAATCAACAGCCGCGGAGCAAGCAGCGTGTACTCGAGCCACCCTAGCATGCCGCAGTACATGATGCCAGGTTCCGAGAACCCCATGCCGCAGCCAATGCTGCCTCAACCTGCCAACGACGCGGTGATGATACGTGGCAGCGCCGGCAAAGGCTCCCGGCGACGTTCCAAGAGTGACACCAGGCGGCCACCTCCAGAACGGCAACCACCAGAACGGCAAGGGTCACGAGACTCGGCCACGACGATTATGAGCCAAGACTCGGCTGCGACCACCATCGAAGACGCCAGCAGCCCCGTCGAGGACATGATCAACGCCGTCCTAGACGACCTCGTCTTCCCCCAAACCTCACGGCAGTCCACGCTTCCACCGTCGCAGCCACCTAAGAATCTCTCCCCCGTCGTCGAGTCCCCAAACACTGGTCGCGCCTCACCAGTGCGCTACCCGCAGATTCCCCGAGCGCAGAGCACCAACAAGTACAAAGCTCTGGGCCCCAACAAACGGCCTCTCCCGAACCCGTTGCTCGCGAGGATCATCGCAGGGCAACAATTGGAACAACCGCTTAGAGACAGTCCCACGCTTGGCCTGATCGAGCCCGTTCAGAGCAGGCAGGGCAGTCTTAACAACAACCCGCATCTGCGACCGGCGGGCTCGCCTTCGCCAAGTACTATACAGCAGCAGCAGCCACGGAAAGCGTCTGACCGCTCATTGCTGCCATCGCAGCGGATGAGTGTTTACGATGCTTACAATGAGCCAAGCAGCCAGCAGCAGCGGCCGGTGGCATATCCGAATGTGTCGCAAGCACCAACTCGGCAAGATCCCAGGTATCGCCCAACGGAGCAGACACCATCTCAACGGCCCAGATTGGCACCAGGCCAGGCATATGCTCCGCCTTCCGAACAACGAAACCTGTCTCCCTTTCAAACATTTATGCCTTCTCCTCCATCCACGTCTGAGGAGGAAATGAGCAGTCAGCCGCGAGGAGTCGTGGTGCGCAGCGTCGACGATGGCCGTCGATACGATGCACACTCGACAACTGCGCCAGGGTGGAAGCCGCAGTTGACGCCGAGGCGGCAAGGTGACGATCTTTATTTGAGTGTGCAGTGAGTTGTGTGAAAACTGTGCAGAAATGACTTATTGGTGTATAAAGGGCTATGCGTACAAATGGCACGGAACAGAGTATATAAATGGCGTAATCATGTCCTACTGCAAAATGTTTAGTTGGTCCGAGACTTTGCTTTCGGGATCGAGTTTCGAGGACTCAGCACGGCGTTGGTGGGAGGTTGTAGAAGATGGATGATTTAGTTGCTAAATTTTTGTACAATTTGAGATACCATTTTCGCACTTATACAATCATAACTTTGCCTACATTTATCTTGTACTCGTACCACGAAGCATCTTCATTCGTAGTAGCTACTTGCCACAATGGACTGCAAGTTTCAATCAGTAAGTAGAGTTCGTGACCGCTAGTCGTCCACCATCATTCACAAGAACAAGGCCATTAGTGAACGACCCAGCACGGCTGGCGAGGTACAAAATTGCGCCACCCATCTCATCCTCACTCCCGAATTTCTGAGCCGGAATATACTCAGGATCATCCAAACCTTCCGTCTCCGGATCTCGGTGAGCAATGGCAGCATTGGCCATCTCTGAAGGGAAATCTAGACTCTGCGTAAGCAAAACCATTGCATAACGGATTGTCTCATACAGAGCAGGACCTACATCCCGGAGCCAGAGCGTTCGCCCGAATTCCATATGGCACCAAGCACGTGGCCGCCTGCTTCATAAGATGCATAATGGCCGCCTTGCTTCCGGCATAGGCCGGTGCCGTAGTGTTACCACGTAGAAACGCGCCAACGCTGCTGGTGAAAATGACCTGGCTCTGGATGCTCGGCACCTTGCCACCCGTCTTGACCGGAGCGCCAAAAGCAGCTTCGGCGCCGGACAGCGCGCGCTTGTTGCCAGCGTCGAGAAGCTCCAGGAACGCTATCATGGTGTAAAACGCGCCGGCAACGTTCACGTGGAAGGTACTGGTGTAGTCCTCCATGGACGGCGCAAAGAGCTGCTCTCGGAGCTCGGAGATGGACAGCGAGGAGCTGTATCCTGCTGCTGGGCCGTAGATTCCGGAGTTGGCGACGACTAGGTTGACGAAGCCTGTCTCCTTGGTGATATGGTCGACTGCGGCTTGGAGGGAGTCTTTGGATGCCACATCGCATTGCAAAGGCTCCACATTGTCGTACTTATCGGATTTTACTTTCAAAGGCTCTAAACGGCGCCCAAGGATGAAGACTTTCGTTGCCCCGTTGTTTGTCAGAGCCTCGGCGATCATCCAGCCAATGCCTTGAAGGACCAGAAAGGTGGTTAGAGAAAGTCCTATCAAATGAGTTGTGAATTATGAATTGTGCCGCTCACCACTACCTCCTCCTGTGACAACAGCGACCAGCCCATCGACTCTTAAGATGCTGCTTGCTTCAGCCATTATGATAACATGTAAGTTGGTACAATGGATTAGAAAACTATTCGTAACACAGACACAATGAATCCCTTGACTTTGCTTTGCCTGGTGATAATGTGCATAGTGGTGTTAGTCGATTGGAGTTACATACCTATTTATCAGCAGGACGTAGGACTTAACCCCATCTAAAAGCCGATCGCATAGTCGGCGACAAGTTTCGGTAATAAGAGCAATGGGCCAGTCTTTCTTGGTAGAAACAAAACGTGCTGCACATCTTCAAGTCCGATGCAATTGTAGGGCAATGCAGGCCCAGGACAATGCATATATACATCATCAGAGTCAGGGGAGGCGAAATACTTCGACGCGAGCTCAGAATACCGCGGCAGGATCGCCAGTGCATGTAAAAATTCGTAGTTGTTGATTTCATGACGCCCAAAACGCCTGACTGCTATCACTACACGCAACAGAGGCTCTAGCTAGCGCAAACTGAACACGTCCCACGGGACAACCTCTCGTGAAGGTTTCGACCGAGCCCTGCGAGGATTCTCTTGAAGCGCTGTACGTATTGTGCGAACCACGCAACGAGGTATCCGACCAAGAAACAAAAAATGGAGCCAAAAAAAAAAACGCAAGTTCAAGGAACCTGTTCCATTTAATACGCATAGGAAGAAGTGTACGCGAAAATCACGCCGCAACTACCGAGCCCTTCGACGGGAGCTCGGTCCAGCCACTGCTTGCTCTGGTCGAGATATGAAATCCCTGACGCTAACCACGCGGTTGAGACTCTCTGACCCATCCGTGGTAGAGTCAGGGCTCAGAACACTGGACGAGTTATTGAGCAATGCCTGGCTACTGCCAGCCGTCAACCTAGAACCGTGATCGCTGGCTCGCTAAGCCTGACCCTGCGGTCCGAGGTCACGTCCCGAGGCCACGCCTGTCGACGGGCCCTTGCCGGCTGGTGCGTTGTTCCAAGAGAGGTAGGTATGATCTCCGAGTTTTCTGTATTTTATGTTAGTCTTCGTGCATGAAATTTGCGGCGACTCCAGATGACGGCATACCTTGGCTTCAACAGGTGCGTAACCGTGAACAAGACGCCAAGAAGGATACATATTCCTCCCACAATGACGTATGCAATACCCAAGAAAGGGTTGCGGCCACCCATGACTGTGCGGGTGCTGATGACGATGGACTTTGTGCCCTTGTACACAGCGGCGGGAAACCCTGAATTGAATGGTCAGCAAATTAACGCGTCGCGTTACTTCCGGCGTGTATCTACTAACAGTTGGTGACGTTGAGCTGATACGTGCCCTTTTCCAGCTTATCCGCATCATTGCGCATATACAGCTTGCTGAACGTTGGCAGCGCTGCCGTACGCATCCAAACCATAAAATGCTCGTCTTGAGAGATATCTGGCGGAGGAGTGTCGTCCGAGTAGCCGTCCGGGTATCTGACAGCCCAGTTGGGTGGCACAGCAAGTGATGTCGGATCTTGACTTGTCTTCTTGTACAGAGTCTTGTCTGAGCTCCAAGCAATGCCCTTATCCGTCATGTTGTAATTACCACCGCTCGTTCCAACAGAGGTCAAGTTCGAAAAGGTATCGTTGAAGACTGAGTTCGCAATCAACCCGCATGGGTAGTATGGCTTACCATCGCTGTCTGTATCCAATGGGTCACAGTCTGAAGCGGCGGAACTATACCCGGACTTCGCGACCAGTTGACTCGCATCAAAGCTGCTAACATAACGTCGGTGATTCTGGAAAAAGTTCGTGAGTTGATAATAGAACAAGACTGGCGGGCCCATGTCTTCTGGAATCTCGAACTGCAACACGCAATTCTGCGTCGTTGCTTCCGTAGCACCAAAGGTGACATTGACAGACTCCTGGCGCCATTGTACGAAGAGATCTGTCTGGTTTTTGAATTGGGAGATTACGTATTTCGAAGGCACATGTTCGAACTCGGTGGTGCTATTCGGCGCCTCGGCGACGCAGTTGGTGTAATCGATTCGTAGCTCTTGGACCTATTGGTCTGTAAGTCGTCGCCAACACACTAGACAAGCGGCTTAAAGGCTATTACCTGGGCGCTAGCGTAAAGAAGCAGGCCGCCTATCGGCGCGAATATGATGCCGATCGAGAAAAATAGAGGGAGCACGGTCTTGGGCGTTAGGATGGGTCTGTCGAGACGGTGTCAGCGCCGCATAGTTTGCTTGGGGGAGGGCATCGCCGCGAGTGCTGCTTACTGCCATGCCTTCAGCCGCTGCTGCCGAAAGGCGGTATCTGTGTGAGGGCGCGACCATCAGCAACCTGTGCGCGTCTTTCCGGGACGCCCGACGCTTCTCGAAAAGGATCCACATTGCTAGGCCATGCAATGCGCCCGGGTCCAACTCACTGGCTGGTCTGCGGCTCTTCTTCTTATCATTAGACTTGGAGCCTGAGTCCTGCGAAGCCCTCGGTGAGTCTGCCATGATGGATGTGCTGTGTTGATGCGGCGTGGTTGTCGCCGTAAATCGTTCGCTAGTCGAGAACCGGGGGGCGGGCAGGACTCGTCTTCGGTGATGACGAACGGATGGGCCGGCGGCGATGAATTAATGCGTCAGAGCGAGCGCGGTGGCATTGACATTGAACGAATCCACTCGCAAGGCTGAGGACGGAGATAGCGGTGAAGTTTGGTTTGTCTTAGGTTGTTTGCAGGTGGACATCTGGGCTGAGGAGGATCCTCTATTCCCAGGGTCGTCTTACAATAGACCATGCCAGCAAGGAGTTCCGAGATTGTTAGCGAGGTCGCTGTGACTTTGCTGCGTCTGCTAGCAATAAAGGCGCAGCATTTGGGGGCGAGCGCTTACATAAGATCCTATCCAAATAGCCAACACACCTCCCAAAATATCAAGCCGTCCTGTCCACGGGTTGACCGAACACATTTCCCTTCTCGGCAAGCGCTACTCTTTCTGTCAACAGTGGGTTTGACGACCAGCTTGTGAAAAATCAAACTCAATTGTCCTCCGAAGGTGTGCCCATTTGAGGACAATAGCACATGTCGTGGAGCAGTCTCCCTGATTCTGACTGGGAATCTACATCGCAACACAAACAGATATTGAGGCATCTACAGCGAGATAGAGTGAACTTTGGCGTTGCAGGTATGCTTCGTCCTGGAGAGCCACACACGCAAGCAAAGCAGCCTAATGCTCTGTGCTGTGCCGGGACCACAAATGTAGAAACCGGACAGCGCCTCCGCGGCAACGACGCATGGGATAAACAACTCTGGGATTATTAATGGCCTCTTGGTTTTACCCATTGTTGAAGCACATAGATGCTGGTCGGTCTGCTATTGCCTAGGGTCTCGTCTTCACATCCGTCGTCATGTCCGCTCTCAACCTCGGCAGGGTGCAAATTGGAATAATTGCTTGACAGCGTCTATGTCGCAATGGTTCTCGGCAGTAAGACTGTTTCTGCCATCGATCCAATCCCAAGAGCTTGTCCGAGTCAGCATTGAAGGCACCACACACAAAGCACTGCGTGTCGATGGCAATTACGAACTATCTGATGCAGCAGGATACTGTGTGCACTCGAACGGAGTATACGGATACGTTGAGCGGACTGGCGGACAGGCCGAGTCTCACCGTGTTTGGTCAAGTCGCACTTGTGTCAAGTTTTTCGCGTCGATATCAACAGGATCAGCCAACCCCTTTCCTGCGATTTCCGCCGCGTACGTCAAGCATTCTGCCAGTGTCGGATTGTATAACGACACGAAAGACTGTTGTCATCCTGGATGGCATATCCGGGCGGCCGAGTCAAAGATCATGTAGGCCAAACAGCCCTTCCACCGGGATGATCTTGACTGCCCGTGGCCGGAGTCGAAGAAGTCAAAAAAGGGGCTTCGAAGAATACCTAGGTACCGTGAGGCAACATTCGTCAACAAGAGTGGGCCGGCAGTTCGTACTCAACCACGGTAGCTTCATGCGCCACACCACACACTGATGAGGTGACATGCAGGCCACCAGGAACTCGTCAGTGCTCCTGGTCTGCATTCAGCAGACGAGCCAAATCGAAACAGCTTCGGGGAATTGGAGGTGGAGATCAAGGCGTGGATTGGTTCGAAGCTGGAAATGGTTTGAGAGTTCGCTCATGGCATCCATGGTTGGCCGGTTGCCATGCTGGCAAATGACGGAAACATGGAGTCTGCTGCAACAGAAGCAGGCAAGGAAGCCGAAGAAGCTTCTGCAGAAGCGAACACATGGTCGGAACGGATTCAGGGCCCGTTGCACAAGCGACGCTTTGTGATCTGTGCACAGTTTTTCTAGAAGCCTTCGACGTTCGACGCCCGGGCCCGCGCTGCCCGCCAAGATAGACCTGGTTTGCGCAATGATCACCCAGTGAGCATTGCTCCCGCGGAGGGACAGGCCTTGGCCCCGGCTGAAGACTCCGCATGTCTCGGTCTAGCAGCACGCTGCTCCTAGGCAGGTCTCGTTTGTACGTCAGCACCACACAAACAGTACTTAAGGGAAGGGAGGCCCTGATGCTGCATTACCAGAGGTCCCGGAAAGAGCGAAAGGCAGGGCATGGTCATGTCAGGGTCATGGTCATAGCTTCCTTCTCTCCCCACCTCCACCTACTTTGACGCTCATCTCCTTGTCTGTCATTTTGGGTTGCGTTGCGTTGCGCCTCCTCTGTTCACAGTTCGCCTGATCGCAAAGCCTAAGCTGCGACCATCATTCAACCCTCGCCTCGCCTCGCCCGATCCCTGGACTCCGGAACTCGTTCATTTCTGTTCCCCAGCCTCGCTTGACCCTGCTCTTTCCTGTGGTCCCTTCACGGCTCACGCTGCTCAATGCTCTCCACTCGGTCTGCGCGTACTGATTGAGCCGAGCTCTGAAAGGTTTGAGACTGGCGTGGCTCGATTGGGAACGTCAGCGTGCCTCCACGTCCAGAACGTCTTTGCTATCGCCGGGAACAGCATCGGCCTGAATCTGCCAAAGCAAGGCAAGACAAGCTTCCCGTGGCCTTAGCTCCCGTGTCGCCTTGCCTCTCGACCACCCGTGGACCTGCTGAGGTTTATTCTTCTCCTCCCTTGCCCTTCCCTTACAGCATCAGGTCGGGGCCACCAACAGCTCAACAGCCTCTCTGTCCTGTCCGCTTCGATTCTGGAAACCTCCGTTCCTTCCTCGACATTGGAGGCCAACTTGATTACTTATTGAGGCACTTATTAAGGCCCTTGTCAATTGTCTTTCGGTCCCCACGTTCCGACCCCCCCCGGTGACCGCACGGTGTCTCCGATATTGGCCTGATTTACTACTATTCTTGGTTGATTGCCTCCTCCCCGCCGACACCGACTCCATAACCTCGTGCGCGGCACGCGATCGTCTCCTCCATATTAAACCCACCGGCTCCTCGCTCCGAACCTTACTGTTCCTGCTTCTTTCACCTCAAACACTTCAGTAAGTATTGTCCGCCCTCCATTCCTGCCACCCCCTCCCCCCCTTTGCTGCGTCCTGTCACAAAACCACTGCCCTGCACTGGTTGCCATGCCCTATCTTGGCGCCATCGCTACAGCCCGCCCACCATGTCGCACTCAAAAGTACGCTGCAGTTCGCTGCAGAAAAACATACAGATCAACTCTGGCTTCTGCGGCGCCGCCAGCTTCTGTGATTGCTGGCTGTTGGTTCTTTGATCAGCATATTGCCCCTCCCCCTGCTTGTCGCCGGAGATGTCTCAATTTCCTTACATCCTTTTGTCCCAGCACATGCCCTGGCGTTTGCCCCTTAGCCATGGGGACCCATCAAGAAGCTTGGCCAATACTAACATCAAAGCAGTCTTGTCACAGAAGAGAAATCTCCGGACTATCCTTGAGGACTCCCCAAGGTACTTAACAAGCCTGTGTTCGCTTGCCCACACTCTTTTGCATACAGCTTAACTTTTTTCTGCCCTTTCTTCATCGCAACGGAACCAGCCCTTTGCTTTCTACAGTATCCCAGCTTTGCTTCCAATTACTTGTTTAACTTGTTCACTACTACCTAATACCTGGTCTACCACCTGGCCTACCATCACTATGATACAGACAATCACCATGGCTCTGCCAAGCGCTTACACAAAGGAGATACAGGATCTCGACAGCCAGATTCTCCGTTCCAGACCCCAAGACATCCTCCAGTTTTGCGCGGATTTCTTCACCACACGGTTGGCTTCCGAGCGAATCAAGCTATTGACACAAGGCGCCCCTAACAAACGGCAAAAGTTGGGCACCAATCGACCACACGTCATGTCGTCCAGCAGCTTCACCAGCCCTTTTGGCAATCCCTTTGGCACCAGCGACCCAATCAGGATGCAGAATGTTATTGAAGAGGAGGAGAACGATACCGTCACATCCCCGACTACAAGCTCCTTCAACATGAAGTCGGGCTCTCTCTTCAGTGGCCCATTCGGCCACGACGGTGGCAACGATCCTCCTACAGGCTTGCGCAGCCAACCGAACCCCGACAACTTCCCTGCCCAGTACAACTTCGGTCGACGAACTTCCGTCTCTGCCGAGACTCTCAAGCCTGGCGCCGACAACAACGACAACTGGCAGCCGCCCGTGTTCCCCAAGACAAAGGAGCAACAGGAGAGGCTGACGAGCTCGATCTCGGAGAACTTCTTGTTCACCCACATGGATGATGAGCAGAAGAACCAGGTTCTGAGCGCGATGCAGGAGAAGCCGATTCCAGCCAAGGGCATCAAGGTACGTTGTTCATGGAGCAGATAAGAGGTTGTGGGGGCGTGGCTGACTAGTCTCTAGGTTATCACCCAAGGCGACGCTGGTGACTACTTCTACGTTGTCGAGAAGGGCCGATTTGACGTCCATGTCAACAAAGCTGGACATATGACGACCGGCGCGGACGGCATGGGCGATCAGGTCGGCACTATTGAGGCTGGAGGATCTTTTGGAGAGCTTGCCCTCATGTACAACGCACCCCGCGCTGCCACCGTTGTCTCGAACGACGACAAATGCGTTCTGTGGGCCCTGGACCGAGTGACATTCCGCCGCATCTTGATGGAGTCGACCTTTCAGCGCCGACGCATGTACGAGACCTTCCTCGAGGAAGTGCCCTTGCTCAAGACCCTTACGCCTTATGAACGATCCAAGATTGCCGACGCCCTCGAGACACGCAAATACCCACCAGGCACCATCATTATCAAGGAGGGTGAGCCAGGTTACGAATTTTACATTCTCGAAAGCGGCGAGTGCGACGCATACAAGGAGGGTATGCACAAAGAGCGCATCAACCTGAGGCACTACAAGAAGGGCGACTTTTTCGGCGAGTTGGCGCTGCTCAACGACGCACCTCGCGCGGCCACCATAATCACATCGACGGAAGTCAAGGTTGCGAGGCTGGGCAAGAACTCTTTCCAGCGCTTGTTGGGGCCGGTAGAGAGCATTATGAGGAGGACAAAGTACGAGGACGTCAAGTCAGGGGTGGAGGATGTAGATCCTTTGGCGGCTTAGAGAGAGAGGTGAGCGGTGCAATGTGAATTCACCATTGTGCGAGGACATTCGATTCATAGGGACACTGGCTTTGGGAAGGAAAGTGGACATGGCGTTTGACCGGCTTTATTATCAACTACCTCTTCCTTCGTTGAGTAGTCATGAAGAGACAGACATGCTTTTCGATACCTACAAGTGGAAAGACCTAGCAATTTGAGAATACCCCCTACCGTTTTTTTTATTTTAATCTGGACTTTCCTTCTTGCATGATCGAGCGCTACTTGCCCTACACATGCACGACTACACCATGCTTTCCGCTTTTTTCAAATCTCATGCAGAGGCTATCAGCCCGTCTATCTGCAGTCTGGAATTGGGAGATAGTAGAATTTATTCAGACGACTAACAATATTCAATCTGACAACAAGTCGCAGCCTCGCAAATGTGCACAAGCCAGCCGTTCCTCCGACTGTTGCTCTCATGACTGACACTCTTGCCTTTGCAAATGGGTGTGGATGTCACGGACCCCTGTAGCGCGAGACGACATGTCGTGGGCTGATTGACTTTTCGATCGCCCTTTTCCTCCCAACCACCGTTCGATCGTGGCGCTCTACAGGACGAAAGATGCTCGCTCGCTCCATCCGCTAAGCTCGTCCGCAGCATGTCTACTGCCAAGCTCTTGCGTCAATGACAGCCCACTATTTTCAGAGCCATGGAGCTCTCTGTACCTCGTATGCCTAACCCATCATGATCGCACATACCCTCATGCCCCCTGTGCTCTCCTTCGCTGCTCCTCCACCACACTCCGCCTCACGCCCTCGGCCGCAACCTCCGTCTCCAGCACACGGCCCACGCCACGCCGCCAGCCGTCGTCCAGCCCGCGCATCTCGGCGGCGACGTCATTCTGCATGGTCTGCCGCCTTACCGTCAGCACGTCGATCTCGCGGCGCGTGGCAGCCAACTCCCGCTCGACAGCGCGCAGCTCAGCCTCGAGCTGCCAGTTGCCGGCGAGCCAGGCGTTCTTGCCTGCGCCGGACGAGCTGTCGAGCAGGCTGAGGTGCTGGCGGCGCGCCGAGAGGTAGGTCATTGCTGTGTAGGCCTGGGAGAGGCCGGCTTCGAGGTCTGAGGGGGATTGTTGTTGTTGGTAGCGAGAGAGGTCGATGGCGCGGAGGCCTGCCGGTTCTGGGTGGTTTTGTTGGTGTTGTTGTTGGGATTGTGACTGGGAGATGCGGTCGAGCTCGGCGTTTATGAAGGAGCTGAATTGGGGTGTTATGGCGGGTGGGAGGAGGGCGTGGTGGGGGTCGGCGGGGATGGTCGAGCGTTCCATTGCTATGAGGGCTTCGGCGGCGGCGCGCTCGGCGGGGGTTGGTTCGGCGTCGATGTCTGGGAGGGAGGGACGAGAGGGTCAGTTCAGGGAGGGGCATTGGCGGTGGTGAGGGCGGCGAGGGGAGAGGACTCACAGGGTAGAGACTCGTGAACTGTCGTTATGGAAGGCATCGTGGGCAAGTGTGACGATTGTGTCTGATTATGCGGTGCGTGTTGTGTAGCTGAAGGTGGGAATTATTGAGGGAGTCTATATGTTTGGGACAAGTGGTTGAATTTGAATTGGCAGTGGTGTATTTAGAAAGGAGTGTTGCTTTTGGCAGCGTTGTTGGTTGTGAAGAAGGGAGTGTCGTGAATGAATGTTAGTCTAAAAATTCAATCCGTCACCCATCCATCCCCCCTCCCCCCTCCCCCCAAGACCCAAGTCGACCTGCATGTAGCGTCGTCCGCCGAGAAGTTGCTCTGCTGCAAACTGCAAAGTGATGACGGGACGGTCGGTACAGCGGACCCTGGCCCCTGCAAGCCGAGCAGCGATCCACTTACAACGTCAACTGCTGCGATCTACTGTACGAACATGAATAAACAGCTGCATTCCATCTCTCCATCCCTTCATCTCGCCTCGATGATCTGCTAGTCACCTAGTCAGTTAGTCTGAACTTTGAATTGCAGCTTCATTCTTTTGCAATACCAGAAACAGGGATTGAGTAGCTCTGTACACGCGCTCACCTTGGACGTTCAAGCTAAAACGGTCAGCCAGTCGGTCGATCTGCAAAACGGCAGAAACGGATCCTGGCAGCCCTAGCAGACAGGCACTTAAGGTTTCTGCCAGCACCCAGTCGTGCATAAGTTGGTGTCGAATCGGTGGCATTCCCAGGCACACCTTTTAGTCCTGGCCTGCCGGTCCTGCCTGGACTTGCCTGGACTTGCTCTGCGTGGTGCAAGCACGGCCCCGGTCGCATCTGCTGATCTGGCGGCGGGAGGACGCAACGGCACTGGCATATGACAGCATACCGCTGACTCCCCAACTCCCATCCAGCCAAAGAGATATCGCCGACTCACGGACCGGACCATCCGGACTACCTACAGCTACTGCGCGACCTTGCTCATCACCACGAGTATGCTTTTTCTCTTCTCTTTGATCCTGCTCAACTCCACAGCCTTTTGTTCCGTCTGTGCGCTTTTGCTTTCTCGTCTTTTCCATCCGCTATGTCACTTTAATTTCTTTGCGCTGTGCGAAGATACCCCAACATCCTGCCTGCATCATGGAGAAGACGCGAGCCGATGTTCCCGATTGGGAACAACGACGCCTTGTGGCCAAGCAGCACTCTGGCGAGGTTTGTCTGCCACAAGGTACCGCGAAGATCAACAACGACAAGCTTGAACATGATGGTACTTCGTCCGGCACGGATCGGTCGAGCAGTCTCGTCTTGTTGCTCACTTTCTTACTCTTTTTTCTCACACTATACTACTGCTTTCCTTTCGACGACATGTCACAAACACATCTGCCCTGGTCCCATTACTATGGGCAGGAATCAATACCTCCGGAGGGCGATCAGTATCTACTCGGGGTTGGAAAAGGTGACATTACAGGGCCAGTCGTTGAGGTCAATCTAATGGGCTATGCGGACCCAAAACAACTCGGAACCGGCCTCCGTCAGCGCTTATATTCGCGAGCTTTCATCGTCGGAGACATATCAAAGCCTGCCGACCGCTTTGTCTACCTGGTGCTAGACACTCAGTCGGGGGACACAGCCGTGAGATACGGGATATTGTCAGGGCTTCAGGAGCTGGGGCCGGAGTACGCGGTCTACAACCAGCACAACGTCGCTGTCACTGGCACACATTCCCATTCCGGACCTGCCGGGTGGCTCAACTACCTGCTGCCACAGATCACCAGCAAGGGCTTCGACCACCAAGGATACCAGGCCATAGTCGATGGTGCTATTTTGTCCATCAAACGGGCACATGAGAGTCTACAGCCAGGCTATCTCAGTGTTGGAGCTACAGAGGTCAAGGGTGCCAATATCAACAGGAGTCTGTTCTCGTACTTGGCAAACCCACAAGAAGAACGCTCGAAATACAACGCCAGCTCCGAAGACGATGGCTCTGTCGAGAAAGACCTGACCCTTCTCAAATTTCAACGTGCCTCGGACGGCATGAACATCGGCGTGCTTACTTGGTTTCCCACTCATGGCACCTCCATGTACGGAAACAACACCATCATAACGGGTGACAACAAGGGCGTGGCCGCCTACCTACTCGAGAAGGCCGTCTCTGGGAGTTCAAATGCTGCCGCGGGCTTCGTAGCCGGCTTTTCACAAGCAAACGTCGGCGACACCAGCCCCAACGTGCTTGGAGCATGGTGTGAGGATGGCTCAGGTCAGATGTGCACAATGGAGAACAGCACATGCCCAGGCGATGGACGCGTGGGAAAGTGCCACGCAAGGGGCCCTTATTTCCAGGCAGACGACACAGGCATATCGTCCTGTTTCGAGATCGGTCGGCGACAATTCGAGGCTGCAAAGAGCTTGTATGAAGACTTGGTGAGGAATCCGACCCCTATCGAAGGAAGTTGGGTGAAGTCCTTCCACACATTTCACGATATGTCCAACTTTACTTTCGTCCTCCCGAACGGCACCTCGGCCTCGACCTGCCCAGCGGCACTCGGATACTCATTTGCTGCCGGAACGTCAGATGGGCCTGGTGTTTTCGACTTCACGCAGCACGATGGCGATCCTTCCAACACCTCGCCAGTTTGGAGAGTAGTATCGGGCTTCCTCAAAGAACCGTCGGAAGAGCAGCGAGCTTGCCAAGGTAGCAAGCCAATCTTGCTCGACGTCGGTGAGGTACAAAAGCCCTATGCATGGACACCCAACGTAGTTGACGTGCAGGTCTTCCGCGTCGGCCAGTTCATCACCATCGTCAGCCCAGGAGAAGCAACCACCATGGCCGGCCGGCGCTGGAAAGAAGCCGTGAAAGCGGAGTCTATGGCCCTCTTTCAGGACAACCACCACGATCCTCAATCCGTACCTCAAACCAACCCCGAACCCGTCGTTATCATCGGCGGCCCAGCAAACAGCTACACGCACTACATCACTACCGAAGAAGAATACGCCATCCAGCGCTACGAAGGCGCCTCGACGCTCTATGGTCCGCACACGCTCGCAGCCTACATCAACGTGACGCTGCACTACTTGCCCTTTCTCGACGCCGCGGCTAGCATCCCTCCGTCTCAGCCAAGCAGCCTCTTCCCGCCCGACAACCGCAACCGCAGCCTGTCGTTCGTCACGGGCGTCGTATTCGACGGCGCGCCGTTTGGCAAGGACTTTGGCGACGTCGTGCAGGACGTCTCGACGCTCTACCGCGTGGGCAGCCGCGTCTCGGCAAAGTTCGTCGGCGCGAATCCGAGGAACAACTTGAGGTTGGAGCGGACATATGCAGCAGTGGAGCGGTGGGATCTGCAGGCGAGGGTGTGGCGGACGGTAAGGACGGATGAGGACTGGAGTTTGTTATTTGAGTGGAGGAGGGTGAGTGGTGTGCTGGGGACGAGTGAGGTCGTGGTTGCGTGGGAGACGGATCGTGAGGTTGAGGCGGATTGGGGCTCGGAGTTGCGGACGGGTGAGGTGTACCGGTTGCGGTATTTTGGGGACTGGAAGAAGCTGGGTGGGGAGATCACGCCGTTTGAGGCGGCCAGTGGACCATTTACACTAGCTTGAGGAGTTTGGGGCCAGGCTTAAGAAAGTGAAGAGGATGGTGGCTCGTCTTTACTACCTGTTTTCAAGGCCAGACTGTTCGTGATAAGAGACCACGGCTTGGAGTAGGTTACGAAAGATCAGACTGTCTTACACATCGATACCCGGTTGGCATTTTATATATGAGTTGTAAGTATCTAGATTCGCTAGTATGGACCTTCGATCTTGCACGCTTAATCTGCAACCACCGCGCACGGTTAATACCTGTTTTTTGAACACATACTCACTTAGAGTCAACATTGCTGCGCAACGCATTTGGCCTAACAAAGCTCGTTCGTTACTTGGACATACCTTGTGAGGTATAATGATGGGATTTATTGTCCACTGCCGATGAGTTCATGTTCTACCATCTTCTGTACAGACAGCCTTACCGATTCGAGGGGCCGCCCTTTACTTTTGCTCATTTGTCAGTAGGTGTCATGGTAGCGCACATGATAAGCAGCTTGACAAGGCTGATAGTATGAACTGCCTGCGCCAAATCTGATCCCAGGTGTGCAGGTCAGAATCTGTGACATCTTTAGTTCTCAATGCTACGTATCTAAATCCATCCGACGTGATCTCTGGTGTGTTTGCAGCAACCTCTGGAGCCCATGTGTCCGCAGCTCTGTGGCTGGGGATCTCACAGGCGGTGACTCTAGTCGCACTATCACTGGGGAGAAGATGATTGTGCAAACGTGGCAGCTAAGCTCACTTCGAACGTGCTGTCAACTAAGAGAAAACTTGTTAGAGCAATCCAGCGGTGGGGGAAATCGATATCGCTGCGTAGAGGACATCGTTCAAGGAGGGCTCTTGGCAGTTTAAATTGAACCTTTGCAAAGTGCTTACGAAACGCGATTCTGGCCCTTGTAGCGCATCGCACCCAATACTCCATAACCTGCAGAAGCCATTCCTATACACAAATATCATAGTGGGTGAGAAATGTATAATGGACTCAAGCCTGACTCAGATGATCTTATTGCTAACTACTAAGTAATCAATAAACCCAAATTTAAGCGGTATGGCTAGGATGCTAACGATGCCCATACATAGATACTAAATCAGCAGTGGCGCCAGGAAATATCGTTTGGTAGAGGGTATCGTTGTCTACAGTATCAGTCTATACATACAGGTTTCCCGGTAGCTACATGTCAGACAAAGTGGGTGAGGTCGACAGGCCTATGTTATACCTTTTTCAGTAAGTCTGGTTCAATTTCACGAGGCTGAGTAGCATGTACTATGGTGGTATGGGTGAATAAATGCACCCCTTGCCAGGTTAAGAGCTGAGAAAAAGTGCTGCGTGCATAGATCACAAATACTCGACAGGGGTGCCAAAAAAAATAAAAAGGTACGCAACCATAGTAAGCGATACCCAATTGAGTGGAGTTTCCATCCATTATGGTCGCCGTGGTGGGAGTACCAAGGAAATTGATCTAGTCTCATTGGAGTCGAGACATTTGCTTGGGGAAATAGTATTATCGATAAATTCGAATAGTAATTCCTGCTATTCACCAAGGACTACGCCTAACAAAGCTAGATTACTTTCCTTACTACTTAATATTTATAGCAGTCGAGTATGTGGCACCGCCTGTACTAGCCCTACTACATGTCCGCCTGTAGCCATGCAGTCAGCGCCTCCCATTTGCGAACCTAACAGGTTTCGACTGCTCTGGGCCACCCTAACTACCTATATAGGCTTGATGGACCTACCAGGCCCTGGTCCGTCAAGCCTGGTCCGTCGACTACGCTGACGCCCACGGACGTCAAGCCTGGACACTTCGTTTGCTGTGAAACAGTGCGATTTACCTCTGGCAGTGCGCCAGCGACCAGCCTTGGGAAACTTGGACAGCGACTAAGTTGTTGCACAATCTCCTGCTTCGAATGAAGATATCTCTCACAAGAAAGAATATCACACGTTGTGTCGCTGGTGAGATGTGCCTGATGGAAAAGGTCGAGTTCTGGTGACTAGAAGCAGGGAATATGAAAGTGTCCGGCTTTGACGTCGGCCTAGGCTGATCCGGCAACCACGAGGGTTGACGTACCCGGGCGATCGGCGATGGACGGGGGCGAGACGATAAAAGAGTACGAGCTGGCAGGCTGGCCCGTCAACGCTGGTCCAGACTGGGTCGGGGAGAGTATTGCAAGTACCAGGCACAGACTGGGCCTCCACCCACCACAAATGCACGACTTTGCTCCACCTCCACCCAAAGTAGGTGACGGGTGCTGCGCACGGGTTTCCTAAACATGAACGCATGCGACAAGCTCAGTAACAGCTACTTGTATAATTCAAACCAATTTTTCTGCCCTTCTTGCCCACCAAATTGTACCGCCGCTACTGCTTTCGATTGCCTTCACTAACACCTCCGGTTCAGACATTCATCACGCTCTATTTACAGCTTGCAATTCAGAATTAGACCTGTCTTGAGGTTTCCCACACCGTATACTCCGGCTCTAATATATTGGCCAGCAATGCCACTCGACGCTGGCGCCATCGTTGGTATCGTAGGAGTCGTGATTGCAGTACCGCCAATTCTCTTTGCATGGTTGAAGAACCGACGCTCTCTAAGTTACCGGCAGTCTTGTGGCCTTCAGGTGCGGCGAGGTCAGTACCTTCTTTTCTTCTATAGAAGACACTACGCACCTTGATGTCATCTCCACGCTTTGTAGAATGACATCGCAGCCTACTAACATACACAACACGTTCAGGATACCAACTTGTCTCACCAACCGGCTCACGAATTTTCGTCCCCGAAGAGGACCTCTCACTGGTGTAACAAAGGGAGACTGGGTGACGATGGGTGTGTTTCGTGCGATGGATAGGCAGTGGAATATGTAGGCAGGATGCCAAGAGACACGGGCTTGAGAGGTTCTGGATGCCCTGATAGCTTGCAGAAAGGATGCAATTGTCAAGATTTCTTTGCATTATGAGGTGTTCGTTATGGGATCATTCGTCTATTTGCCTGAACATTGTATGGTCGCTAGGCGTCCTTCAATAATTGCTGAGTTTCCGGGCTTTTCAATCGTGATCTTTAAAGAATTTCTGTCGCGTGTATCTTGGTCCCTGGCCCACCGATATTGTACTCGCCAAACAGCACACATCCTGACTATAGACGTGTTACTTCGATATTCGCTAGTTTACCTAAAAATGAGCTAGAGCCGGGCTTAGTCTTCTCAAGTAGGGCACCGCTGCGCAATCATCTGAAGGCCGTGGTTATCCAGGTAGTATCGTAGATTATCCCAAGCTTGGCAATTACAATATCTGCGTGATGGGGACACCAGCAATGACGTTGTATGTTTATCAAATCTCATACCTGCAATACTTTGGGAATCCACGTAAGAATGTACCGGGCTACTTCGACAAGATGTAAATAAGTAGAAAATAATTCTCTTGGATTGACAGGCACAAAGATGCTAAGTAGGAGGATTGGCGGGACGAGCGACGCGTTGTGCGGCAGCTGATACCTGTAGCGGGAACAGGAAAGCAGGCTGTCAGTGTACGGTAACATAAACTTACGGTGCTCTGCCCAATTGGTATGTACTAGTTGAGTGATCGTGGGGTTCAGGTAATTGCTAATAATATGATATTTACTTATAGACACGAAAGCAATAGATCTGTATTGGAGTTTTTTTTATTCCGCTTGATGTTGCCGCCTATGCGAATATCAAGGCCAATCAAACTGGTGGGCACGCTGCCGCTGCTCGCACAATTCTGTTCTCGATATCCCCATCACGCCAGAATTCCCATTTCCATCAACACGTCAAAGTCCTTGGTTTGATTCAACTATCTCTCTGGTAGACCCGTTGCAAACAGTGGCAACAGCGGTAGCGTGGCATCGTCTGGGATGAGCCAGAAGCCAGTCGAGGAGTGCAGTAAGCGACCTGTTGGCAACACTGTGTTGGTAAGGCTGCCTCACGACGCTGAACAACAGATATCTCCCATAGGAAGTGTGAAAGTCCCTCGATTTAATTCTGGAACTGCAGTCGGATTTTGTCCTGGGATTACATTGTTGCGGCATTGTAGTAGTCTGAAAACAACTGGTAGTACAGCGAGCACGACTCCAAGAATGGTCAACATACTGCCTGTGTCTAGTGCCATTGATGGTATATAAATTGCGCAGTGTCGGCTAAACAATTTGAATCGGACAGTAAAGAAGCATTGAGTTGTCAGGGCGTGACCAAGATTATAGCCGAAGCTTGCGGTGTATATTATTATACCTTTTCTTTTTTTCGTAAAAAAAGAGGGAAATACTTATAGGAGAAGGCTGGGCACTTATATACGCGGTCTTCCACGGACAGAAGCGTCGCTACGTGATAAACTTCCAAGGTTGGATGCAGGGTGACAGTGTCGGGACGTCTTGATAGACACGCTTGAAGGTTCTGGAGCGGTTGAAGCGAACAGCCACAAGTTCCAAAATGCCCGGATGGTCTGGCATATCTCCGATTCAAAGTGAGCGATCCGTCCCGCTGGAACCGCTACTCATGGTGTGTGACTGCAGCCCAGGGTTCCTGGCCGGGCGTTTTTGTGGGTAGATTGCGATATGCTGACTTGCCACTAGGTCGGGCCACGCATGTAAGACGATTGGTCAAATTGCCACGCAGCGCACCGTAGCCCAAGGTAAGTGTACCTAGGTATCAGCGCGAGCCTCCCCCTGGTCTACTCCTTCTTTCTCTGCTGTACTTGCAGGTGAATGGGTGAGTATGTGAAGCATGCTACTTGAGCCCTGCTAATCTTGTATATGGCATGTGCTGACCTGTAGGCTTGTGTCGTCTTTGCCTGGTGGTGGAGAGTGGGCTGGAGTCCCCCACATTCGTCTCGTCAAGACCAAGCGATTGAAAGCTCATCTTCATGAAGTGCTCAGTCCAATCAAGTCAAATTTATCCCAGCCCATGGAGACTGCTGGACTAAAGTGATGTCTTTCCATTGGCCTTCAAAGTCAATGCCTGGGACCACTTGCTATAGAAATGAGCAGAAGGGGCAGGGTAAATCCCTAGCGGACAATTATAGTCCATACCGTCTTCGCGAACTAGACTACAGAACTCCCATGAAGTGTTGAGATCGAAGCTTCCCAAGGCCAGTGAAGCAGATCAGCACGAGCGGGTTACGATGTCAGGCCTGCAAGTGGCGAAGAGCCATTGGTAGAGCCCCACTTTAACCGTGTAAGATAATTGGTCGGAAAGCTACGCCAACGCCAACGTTGCTGCCCACCTCTACTTACAGGTAAATGGTGAGTTTGCGCTCGACGCTTAATCTATATCACGTTGCTATTTGGACGCGAGCACAAAATCTTGCTATCATTTCCCATTCCGTCAAGTCAGCCTAATAGGTATTTCGCTGGCAGATGATGTCGCCCCCATTCTGTTTGCACAATCCTTCTCCTTACAAGATTCTTGTTCCGCCTAGAGATCAGGCTCCTATGACCGTGGTCATATTGGCGGCGTGTGTGATTTCCTCTCATATAACAATAACATGTGATCTTCAGGGACGAACCACGATCCCGTCGAGTAGTGCAGTAGATACCCTGTCGTGGGTAGTTCGTAGTTAGTAAGCTTACAAACGGAAGCCGTTTGGCCGAGGCCAATACTGTACTGTTTCACACCACGGACGACGGAGCGCCGCCAAGGAAAACTGCACACACACCTCTATCTAAGATTGGCGCAGGAGCTGTAGGTCGCCCTGTTGAAGAGCGGCGCGAGTATTGTAGCAGACCGAAGACGATGGGTGGAATCGCAAGAACAACTCCAGCGATAGCTACCAAGGTGCCTATGTCCAAGGCCATTGGCGACGGCTGGGTTTGTATGATTGTCGCAATCTAGACGTGACTTGAGAGACGAAGAGTTGAGGGCTCAATACGACGGTTTGGACTAAGCCGAATGATAAAAAGGACATGCGGACAATAAGAGTGCGAAACAAATTAATTGAGAACTCGCTGATTCTGAGAACCTTGGGTGGCAGGCGCTCATATGTAAGGTTTGAGCCTACATCGAGGTCGACATGGGAACTGTGTCACAGGTATGGAAGGAGTTTGGAAACACAGGAGGATGTTGTCGCTGAATTGAAAGTGGATCGAGGAGGCAGTGAGCAGCGCCCTCATTGGTCGGCATGGGTCCAAACCCCGAACAGGCTCTACCCTTTACGTATGGAGAAGAAGACAATGGCCCACAATGCAAATGGGTCGTCATCCTCTGACGTGCGACTTGCTGAACGAGGCTGAGTAAGGCCGGGTTAGCTACTGTGGTACACAGATTGAGTACATGGTGGAGTGTACCACAGTACTCAACTTGGTATCGAGGCATCGACCCTACTCGGCGTCTAGCTGTCGAGTGGCCTTTCATCAGTCTGCACCTGATGAAATTCAGTGTGGAGGCAAATCATACATACTGTGGTAGGCGCAAGGCGCGCTTGCTATGCGGTCGGCGTAGCACAAACTATCGTGTCCGACGCAATTGTAGAAAGTGCTGGCTAATGGTGGCAGCAGTACACTCAAAGATCGCCGGCTGACATCAAAGTGACTAGCGGCTTTCAACGCAAACGTGCGTGCCCATAATTGTCAATAGTTCTCAAACGAAGATTCTGGTTTGTGCGTTCGACCATGGAGAGCCTGGCGCTAAGCCCAGAGAAGCCGTACTCTCAGGCCATCGGAGTCTGACCAGATGTCGGCTCCGCGGTGAGTGGAGAGGATCACGCCCAGAGGGTCAGACGAAGTGCGATGGACCACAGTAGGCTTTGAAGAAAGGCCCACTGGTATATTCCCTCCCGTATACATAGTTACCTGTACTTGCCCATCGCCTCCAAGACGGCGGGGCGCTAGTTTCTCCTACTAGGCTGGCATTCGATCCCTTGTGCGCCCCGCCGTCTTGGAGGCGATGGACAAGTACAAGTAACTAAGTTGGCTTCACTTTTATGCAGCTCTCCATGGACCCAATCTTCGCCCCAAATCGCCATATCAGCAAGTCAGTACACTTCGCTCCTTTCAAGTGAAGTACAGAAAACCGTCTTTCATTTTTAAGACTCCTACCAAGATGCCCTGCCTCCATGTGCCCATTGCTACGCACGCATGCTATGCAAAGAGAAAAAAGTCTTAACGATCAAATAAGCGGAATGCGGAATCGCAGACCCACCCGGTATTACTCTTCTGCGGCCGTCGACGACTTGAAAAGCAAGCCATACGTGTCCCATCCATCCTTCTAGAGTGTCTGTGGTTGGTAGCAGCGATGTTGATCTCCCTCCCAAGCCGCGGGTGTTTCGAATATTGCTCTCTTCCTTCCTCCGACGGTCAACATCGTATTTGTACCACTTGGCAATTCTTGTTTGACCTTATGTGTAGCGTTGCGACCCATTGGAACCACTTGGTTCAAACAATGTCACGCCGAACCCCTTGCTTTTTGAAATACAATTTGTACAGGTGCCGGTGTTCCAAAGACGCCGCTTCAATATCAATTCCCCATGGCTTCAACCACCTTACTTCTTGTTGCCCATCTTGTGTTCCTCCAAAGCCGCAGCCAGCTTTACGGCCATGTCGTTGGTCTTGACCGTAAGCATCCACGTCTCCAAACCCTTGCCATCATCCTTCGCGGCGATGACCTTGAGCCACTTCGCACCCTGGTCGACCTTGTACTCGAAGTTGGGCAGCACAAGCTTGTTCATAGCAACCTTCCCACTAGGCTCGGTACGCAGAACGATCCGCACAGCTCCACTGGCCTTATCCTTCAGGACACGTAAGGGACCAAGACCTTCGGTCTGCCACGGCTCCTTCTTCTTCTTCGCCTTGGTCTCGTCGTCGTCGTCAGGCTGCACCGGAACATGTCGCTTCGCCTTGGTGCGCACTTCATGGACGACCTCTTCCCCCTCTTCCCCGGGTCCACCTTCGGCCAGGCTGAGCTGTTGGTCCTGTGATGCGTCCTCGTCGTCAGCCTTCTCATTCGCACTAGTAGTCTTTGCAGCGTCTGGCTCGGGAGTGCCAGTCGCCGGCGTCGTAGCTATGCTAGACGCTCCGCCAAACAAGGGGGTATCTTTACATGACGTTAATTATGCATACCCATAAATCAACGAAATGTAAAGTCTAATCAGAAGGAAATGTTACTTACTGGCTCCAGAGGCCATCGTCGGAGGGGCGGCCAGGTTGTTGGCGAAGATACCTTGGGCCGCGTTGGCGGGCTGTCCAGAGAAGAGATTCTGGGCTGGCTGAGACTGCTCCTGAGATCCACTGCCAAAGCTGAACACCGACGATCCACCATTGGGTGCCGCTCCTCCGAACGTGCCGTTCGTCGAAGGCGCGGCAGGCTGCGAAGCTCCACCAAAGGAGAAGCCTGATGCAGGAGCGGGTGCCGGAGTAGTGGAAGCTCCACCAAAGGAGAATTGAGAGGGTGTCGCAGCAGGAGTGCCTCCAAATTGGAATCCTGATGTGCCCGACGAAGCCCCGAAGTCAAAAGAAGGAGGCTGAGACGGATTGAATACTACGGGGTCTTGATTGAATGTGAACGAGCTCGTTGCAGGAGCAGGTGCTGC
Organism: Plenodomus libanotidis; assembly: GCA_022609195.1. Taxonomy (NCBI): domain Eukaryota; kingdom Fungi; phylum Ascomycota; class Dothideomycetes; order Pleosporales; family Leptosphaeriaceae; genus Plenodomus; species Plenodomus libanotidis. Next base: position 106,557 of record JAGKQA010000065.1, read on the forward strand.
ATTGGCAGTAGACCCGAACATCGAGCCCTGGTTGGCGTTGTTGTTCGTGGAACCAAACAGACCATTTGATGGAGCGCTAGCAGGAGTGGTCGACTGAGAGCCAAACGAGAATCCGGTGCTGGGAGCAGCATTGGCGAAGAGACTAGACTGTGCCTTCACAGGTTCAGAAGGCGCGTTACCGAAGAGCGATGTCGAAGGGGCAGTCTTCGCAGGCTCAGTCTGGGGTGCGGCGGTGTTTCCAAATGAGAATATTGGAGCAGCCGTAGGCGCAGGGGTTGCCGCTGGCGTTGTTGCCTGTGTCGCAGCGGGAGCACCAAAAGTGAACTTCTTCTCTCCTGTAACAGGAGCGCCGCCGAAAACAGAGCTTGCATCGATTGCACCATTAGCTGCCGCATCAGTCTTGGGTGGTAGCTTCGCCGCCGGAGTTGAAGCACCTCCACCGAATATGAACTTGGGAGTGGCTTCGGCAGTCGCAGCTGAATCTGACTTCTTTCGCTTTGGAGCGGAATCCTCCTTCTTGTCTTCAATGGCACTGTTGGCACCAAACATTGGCGTAGCTGTGGAAGACTTGTCGCCGTTGACCGCGCCAAAGAGTGAGCTTGTTGGTTTGTCCGTGTCGGCAGCAAACATAGAAGGGGGCTGTGCGTTTGGGGTCGGGGTCTTGATGGCGCCAAACAAGGGTTTGGCTGGAGCCTCAGTGGCCAAGGGCTCTGCAGGCTTGCCGAATGGCGTAGTGGTAGCATTCTGAGGCTTGGTACCAAAGAACATAGAGGGAGCTGTGGCCTCAGAAGGCTTCTGCTGCTCAGTCTTGCCAAAAAGAGAAGGCTTGCTTGCATTGCTGAACAAGCCCGAGCTCATATCTGACGGCTTCTCAGCCTGGCTAAATAGTGATGGTGCGGGCGCCTTTGGTGTCTCGGTCGCAAAGTCCTTAGTCTGGGTGCCGAAGGCAGGAGTCGTTGCGGTTGACTGGCCGAACACGGAGCCTCCTGGTGTATTCCCAAACTTAATGGGCGTGTTAGGGTTCCATGTCTTATCTTGAGGTTGGCTTTGTTTCGAGGGGCTAGTCGGTGTCTTCTCTGCAAGCTTGTCGGCCTCAGTAACCTTTGAAGCGCGGTCCATCAGGCTCGAGCCTTGGCCAAAGACATTGCCGGAGGGAGCGTCACCAAAAGGAGTGCTGGACTTCTTGCCAAAGAGCGAAGCTCCAGGGGTACTGAATACAGAAGCTGCGCTGGGATCTTTCTTCTCGGGTGCTGCCACTTCTTGAACCTCGTCATCAGACTCGTCCTCGTTCTCATCCTCGTCCTCGTCATCGCTAGCGATGGGCGTGTTCTGCTGGGAGAGGTGGCCAAAGATGTTGCCACCCGTGGACGCAGACTTGGCAGCGGCGACTGGCGCAGATTGAGCAGTGGGCTGAGCGAACAGACTAGACTGCGGCTTGCTGGCCGTAGCATCTCCAAACAGGGGCTTCGAGACGGGTTTTGAGGCAGGCTTGGGTGGACTCGCGGCTCGCTTAGCTGGCGTGTTGTTCGCAACCTCTTCGAAGAGTGACAAGGTCGCAGATGGCTTCGATTTGAACAGCTTGCTGGGCTGGTTCTCCTCATCCTGATCCATATCGTCTAGGCCGCGCTTTGTCTTCTTTGGGAACGGCGTCGCGCCTGCGTTAGAGGTCGGAGCGGCGCTCTCGGCGAGAGGCTCCCGATCGGTTGCACGGCGCTTATTTGGAGAGGCAGAGGTCTTTGAGGCCTCGTCTCTGCGCAAATCGTCGTCAGCACGTCTCTTGGTAGAGCCACGGAAGGATCCCTGGGACTTGGGAGTCGAGTCCTCGGCCATCACTTCGTCCCCGTCCGGCACATCATTCTCCGCCTTCCACTTCTTCAACAGCTCTCGAGAGGCTGGCACGGTCTTGAACTCGTATAGGCCGTATCGCAGCATGATCAAGCTGCGGCTCTTCTCGTACTCCTTGGCGAAATTCATGATGTTCACCCTCCAATCCTTCTTCAAAAATATCTCGTTCGAGGCATATTTCAGTCTGCGTAGGTCGAGGATGCATAGAAATTGGCGTCGTTGAAGCTCGTCGAGCTCGGCTGGAACCAGATGAGATAAGAACTCATCGGCGTAAATCGACCCAACCCGATTCGCGTTCTCGGGAACCTGCTTCGTAAGCGCTTCGCCGCTGAGCTCTGGAGGAGGAGAGTTGATCCTCATTTGAAAGAGGTTACTGGTGTTCCCTTTCGACATGCCACGACCACTCATGTCGGCAGAGGCGCCGCGGAAGGATCGCCCAGGGGTGACGGCTGGGAAGCTCTCGCGTACCGTGTTATGAGGTACACGGGGGGAGAAGGTAAATTTGTTGCTGTTGCCGTTGCTAAGACCCGACTTGAAAGATGAGGACGCAAAGACTCGACCTGGCGTGTTCATGGGAGCGTCGGAGAAGGATCTCGTCGTATTAGGGCCCATTCTTGATGGGTTCTGGTTGCGATTGAAGAGCTTTCGGCCGGCCATGACAGACGAGCCTGCAGGCCGAGCATTGGCGGCAGGGCCTGTAGTTTTCCAGCTTCCCATAGCTCTTGGTGGGGTGTTACCGATGTCTCCGAACTCGCGAGTATGACGGGCGCCGGGGAAGGCAGAGAAGGACCGTTGAGCAGGCTCGGGGCCAAGTCGACCCTGCGCGCGTTGTCGCGACGAGTGCTCCATCATGAAGTGTGAGTGGAGGCCGTCTAAGTACAGGCAAGTACTCGTGCGGTCGTGATTGGCGGCGGGGTAGCTGATGCGCGGTGATGGGTTTGTGTCGGCGACGCGGGGTTCGGGATCGAGGTCGCGAAATGTCGCGTTACTGCTTCTAGAGGGCGCGCCGCTCGACTGGGCCGAGTACGATGCAGTCGCTGGATCTGAATGGCAAGAAAAGACAAGCCTCGCTTGAAAGGAGCCGGTGTAGTGATGCGAGATGAAGCTCCGTTCGAGGCTCGAGGGTGATCGCAAGGTAGCTGCAAGATCGAGGTCAAACAAGGCGACTCTCAAGCTTTGTTTGAGGAAATCAACAAAGCCGCAACGTGTTGCAGCTTTGCAAATAATGACAGTCCAAATGAAAGGGTGATGACGAGAAACAAAACTGCCGATGCGATGCAATTGACCCGAAAGTGAAGCGACGATGAAGTGCACGACAACAAGCGTGGTGGAGAAGCGGGCGGGTGGTGGTAGGATGGCTACCGCGGTGCGATGGGTGGGAGGGATGTTGTCGCGAAGAAGCTGAAAAAATCCAGAAGAGGCGGGCAAACCAGGCTCACTATGAGGAGGCGTTCAGGGATCTTCACTGTCCGGCCTGCAAGGTGCCAAGGTGGCGTTGATCATTATGTGATCCATGCACCCAGCTCCACTCTGTCTCACACTTGGTTGCCAGATGGTTTGCAGCTGGTTTGTGAAGAAGGAGGACAAGTACGAAGTATTGTGACTTCATATAATTGGCAAGGTCTATTTCCTATGAATCTGAGGATCACCTGAAGCCTGTGTAGCTAGTGGTGATTAGGACTGGGAATTAAGCATTTCCTCAGCAGGTCTTTGTAAGGAAGCCAAGCAGAATGCAGTCCGCAGCTGTAACGTACAATATCTCCCCTTGATCCAAACCCAAAGAAGAAGAGTACACCTCATACTAACATCATCCTGCTACATCCAATAGAGTCACTCCTTAGCATAGGTAGTCGACTTTGAAGTCCCAAGGTTGACCATCCCAATCAGTCCAAACCCCATCATAGCGCATTCCAAACCTCATTTTCTACAGCTTGGCCTTGGTCTGCGCCTGCTTGAGGATGGGGTCGAGCTTGGTGGCCTTCATAACATTACCCTTGATCTTCAGTTTGCCCGACATAAATAACCTTTGGGCATTTCCCTTTCCGGATACAAGGCTTTCAAAATCACTTTCGGACATGGAGAGGGTGACTGTAGATAGTGTCTTGTCAGTCGGGAACATCGGCGCATAAGTAGCGCTGGGCTAATCTTCAAAGAGAACAGGAGCACAGAGAACCATACCATCTGGCTTCTCGCCCACGCCCTTGCCAACCTTACCCTCCTTCTTCAGGTCAATGTGCCAGCTGTCGGTCTCGCCGGCAGCATTCTTGAGTGTGAAGGCGTAGATGCCCTTGCCCATGTCCATAGCCTGCTTCTTGTCGGCCTCGCTAGAGGTGAGCGCGCTGTTCATTGTCTCGAAAAAGGCCGAGACCGGGAAGTTATCTATCACAAAGGTCGTCATCAGCTCAAGTTGCGCGCATTCCTGGGCCCCGATGCGCGCGCATGCTCACCGTTCTTCAGCGACATCTTAGCGGTGGTGTCTGGCGATAGAGGAATGTTTTGTAGTACGGTTCAAGTTTGTTCGATGTTCGAGATGAGAGTTCAAAGATGCGTGTGTTTAATAGAGTAAAGTAGAAATGACAGTCAGGTGCACAATTGGAGGTCCGAGGAGACGGTATCGTTTAGCTTATGACCGCATGCTATGTTTGGTCAAAAAGGCATGTGAACGTCCATCACCCGCCAAACCGAGGTCCCGCCATGTGCTGCCAATCCTGGTCTAGCACCTTCCCCGGTACTGTAGGCTTGCAGGCCTGCAGCCATGCCAGATGTGGAGATCCATGGATTGCCGTCTCCACTGCGGCTCGGTACGCAGGCTGTGGTGGACGGGAGCAGTCTTCTTCAGCCCTCCTCCTTCAATGTTCTCGGTTCCCGCCTGATTTGGGACCAGCTTGCTTGATCGGTGATTCGTATCTCGCATTCGAACACAATGCGAAGCTTCAGATCGACTCAATTACTCGGGCCTACCAAGCGCGGCAAAGCATAGTCTTAAAAGTGCACGAGTCGAAGAGCCACAAAATTCCGGGTTCCCCCTATATCTCTCTCTTCACATGTGTCATCTCGAGACAGCTTCCGATCATGTAGTCAGCTTCTCAGCACACGGCTTGCCATGAATGCCTTATCAGGGCGTGCATGTGTCTCCTCGGAAACGGCGAGTTATGAGAATTCCAACCGACCTCGGGAAATCGGGCAAAATTAGTGAGAGACGAAGGTCTACGCGAATCATCTAGGTGGAAACCAATCTTTGAGGGACCGTTGTCGTTGTACATAGAACATTAGCAAACCAGACATATTTTCAAGGTATAATGCTACAGGCGGTTCGTACTCATGGCATACTTTCGAACACTGATCTCCAGATTCGCTCTGTTAAGGTCAGCATCGGAAACACCATAATACCTTGCATGAACAACCATGTCGACTCCAGCCAATATTCTTGCCAGCAAATATACAATAGTGCATCTGAGCAACTATTCAGGGTTTTGATGCTTCGACAAAATCTCAGGGACCTTGCGACCTCGGAAACCGATAGTCGGCTGGATCACTCACAGCGCAAGATTTCAGACGACAGGTCCATCGCCAGACTGCCAAATGATGGAAAGCGTTCGTCTCACAAATTTCGAAAGATGAGTACATCGTCTCACACACGTGGCCTGCATGTCTAAGTGTTCACGAAGAAGTAATAGAGGCTTGGCTGCATGGCCAAACTGCACTGGACGTGCAACCTTTGGAGTTCGCGCCTCTTCTGGTTAATGTTTCAAAGACTGCGGCAAGAGCATTTTTGACCATGGCAGGCAAGCGAGCAGTTTCTGCGCACGAACCACTCTGTTCGAAACATTCTGAGTCCCTAATTTTGAAGGCATTCCCGTGGTACTCGGCTTGCTCGTTCCTGTCCATGGCTAGGGAGTTCAAAGCCTCCTCTTCGGGATGACCCTTGACGTCGTGGGCGTGCTGGCCGAATGCCAACCACCGCTCAGCTAGGGAGCATGAACAACTGCACGTCACCCTTTTCTAGCGTCGCCAGACCTACCCAACTCAGCAGTAATGAAAACCTTCGAAGGCCCTCGCCGCGTAACGTCCAGACAAGCAACAGCCACATTTCTACCATGCCGTGAGATTCGTTCTCCTGCGTCGCCTTCGTCCAGTCCCACAAGTGTTTCCTACAACCCACATAGCCTCCTACCAAATCCTCCACCAAACTGTTCCATGATTTCTCGTCATCTCGTCTCACAACGAGCTTCATCCTTAGGCACAGTCGTTCCGAAATGGATACAATCGAAACGACAACGGCTCAGCCAACCACCAGCAGTAGCGCTACCAGCAGCAGCGCTGGCAGTTCAAATAGCACAATCCGGCCCGGCTTCCTAGCCATATTGATCCCCTTTATCTGCGTCATCGTCGTCGCGATCATCGGCCTCGGGATATGCCTCTTCGTGCGGCGGCGACGATTGCGGCGCAGAAATCAGAGAGGACCTGGAGACGGCGAGAACGTGGCAATAGGACCAGCCATGGAAGAGGGGTTGAATGAGTTCGGGGAGGCACCTCCACCATATGGGGGGGACCATGCGATGAAGGAATTCTCGACGACTGCGGTCGAGGTGGAGGCGGCGCCTGCGCAACCACCGCCGGCGTACATCGCTGCCGTGGCTATACCGACGACGCGGGACGGATACTCATAGGATTAGTCCCAATCTATCACCAAGTCTTGCTGGTGGGGGGCAATTAGGAAACCGGCAAACATAGGATCAGGTTGCAATTATGGGAAAGGAGACTGCGAACAGAACGAAAAGAGCTATTATTTGAGCGGATGTGCTTACTCACACAGAAGATTGGGAGGCATGGAAGAACCTCGTGTGGACTCTTTGGAGACTTGGGCGATGCAGCACGGCTCTTGTGAGCTGCGCTTACAAGATGCGCTTCGTGGCATAGTTATTTTGGACATGACGAGTGTTTCACATTGGAGCGATTCAGATAGAGGAGTTGGGTTCACATCAGCAACTGTCACAATCAGACCATATACCCTTTCCAGGCACACATGTCTAGCTGACTACTTAGCATTACCTATTGAGCACTTCACCACTTCGCATAGCTACCTCCCACGTACCCGTGTTTTCTGACACTACGGAAAGGACTTTTCCAACGGCCAGCTATAGCTGGAAGAGCGATTACTGTGCCGCCGTACACACTGGTATGCGTGATGCGCAGCATACACTCCACTCTTCGACAGATTCGGACACTTGTAGGCCTGATGTCCCACTCCCGCTAAATATTTAGTGATCTCTTGGATTTAACAAAGCTCAAGCCTAGCCCCTCTGAGTGGAATAGTCGAGGTGTCACGAATCAATCGAATCATGAGCTTCCTACCAAAACTTTTTGACCCGGCGGCTCAGAGAAGGTTTCAAGCCAGAGTCGTGGGACAAGATTTCAATCCCAGGTATGACCTTCCCTCTTCGATATTCACCAAAAGATCCTCAACTGACCGAAGTGTATCATAGATCAGTTCAAAGCTCGCGTCAAAAGTCAGCTTAGTGGGTGGCAGCATATCCGACCGCACGAAAGGGAATACCTCGAGCTCGCAATAGTCCAGTATGCGATGACGAAAAAATAAGACGCCATGTGAGCATCAGACTCAACTACAAATTCTGTATGGTTCGTGTCCTTGCTGATTGGGGAATTCATGCAAAAGCTGGGAAGAGCATGAGTTCGAAATGTTCCTCGCCAGCAGGCTACCATGTGAGCTCTGGTCAGCTCTCCAGACGGCGCACCCTCTCTTGTACCGCTGCCTGGCACGAATGAGTTCATATCCCTACCTCAACGAGCCCGAGCCTCCTGGAGGTCTGACAGTCGACGACATGTTCGCCGCCGTGTCCATTGTGCTGCTGCGGCCAAGCTGGTTCAGCAATCCGAAACCTATGGAGAAGGTCGACGCCACGGTGGCAGAAGCACATACACGCAAAGTTTGAGCGGTGTTGTTCCGGAGCATGCGATTGCCACAAGATCTGTTGGAAAAATACCCTGAAATGGCTCGTACTCGGAGTGGGCAAGACGACGAGGATCTGCGACAAGCTCATGGGCTGCTCACCAGGAGCCGACGCTATCGTTCAGAGAGGTGGCCAACTGAATTGAAAGCAGGCCCGCCAATCATCGCACTTCAAGATCTTCCTCTTCCAACTTCGACAGATTTGAAGGATAATGTTCCGCGAGATGAGTCCGAGTCTTTCTTGAACATTTCCGGCTGCCTTGAATTCGGAGGTCACGAGGGCACGGCAAGCCAACGGCAGAAGCCAGACCCCTTTCCGGGGGACCACATTGGCAGGAGTTCGATGCGAGAATCGCTTCCGCGCCGTTGGTCAGCCTTGACAGGCTGCCAGTGCATCTGGTCAGCGAAACAGGCAATCAGTCATCTATAATTCGCGGCATGACGCTACAACTATATCGCCTCTTCAGGCTCTCCTTTCGCCGGTCGAGAAGCGCTATACAGTCGAAGAGCACGAGGAATCTACCTAACCAGAGAGAAATTCTGGTCAAACTCAGTTCTCAAGATACCAGGAGATAGGATCTCAATGCCAACTGATAGTTAGAAGACATCAAGTTGTGTATGGAGTTCTTGCTTAGGTATGGGAGAGTATTTCTGTTTGCGTGCTTTCACTTAACTAAGGGTAGGGATGATCCCTGCTTGCACATATGCAGGATCGTGGCTTTCCCAATGAGCATTATCAGATGCCATGGTAGAGGATACTCAACACTGTAGACTTTTCAATTGTACTACAACACAATGCTCTGCACACTTGGAAAGCCAGGTCTCTTTGGTATATTGCATGTTGCTGTTTTGTACTTTTGAACCTTCTAAGTCCGCCTCCAAGCCTCGGGCTTAACCGCATGGTCCCTCCTTGGAGGCCTCATGCGTAATCAATTTGACGTCAGCGATGGGACTCATTGTATTGCGTTCCGTACTTTGTGGAACAACAAACAAGAAATATATTATTTCAGAATGCCAGGCCAGGCCCAGGTGATAAGGCTGCTGAGGCGCATCTAAGTAGGAAGCTTTCGCCTCGTAGTCTCCAACGGTTCCCCAGTCCATCGAAACCTTCCGGCGAGTTCTACAGCAGCGATCCGCGCCAACCTTGCCGCAAGTCAACGTCAATTATTCCCGCGCGTTCCTGTCTTACCTACCCAGGTAATCCTTTTCGTGAGCTGAGCATCTGATCATATTGAACATATCGGAGCCTCCAGTCTGTCCGGACGTCGCGGATCGATGCTTACGCGCCACTTTGCTGCACGACTCCATCGGTCTTTCCATGGGCTCCGAGAGCAAGTCAAGGCCAGCGCATGATGTAACCGCGCCACTTTCATTATTCATGTCAAAGAATATTTTGAGCAAATTCGTTGTTGGAACGTCTCAACAGGAGCATATATCTCAACTCCATCGACTTTCAAGTCGTGATATCACCTGACGGGGATCGGACACCGTTGAGACTCAAGCATTGACACTAGACCTGATGGCGGAAATGGACACAGTTGTACAGGAAAATGCTGGCAGTCACTCCAAGGCCGACACAAACACATCTACGGACAATGCCTCCTACATCGACGCAGACATTGCACCTCACTCCCTGAGAGACGCCTTGCGATCAGCCAATGGAGGAATTATGACCACACCCACAGACAGCGCCAGCGAAGAGGACTACGACGACCAGTTCAAGAAACCCGTTGCCGTGCTCATGAGGGCGAACAACCAACCTGCAAAGCGACCTGGGGCATCAGATCCACTTTCGAGATCAGGCAGCGCATTGAGGACCGCTATTATAAACAGCGAGCAGATTACGCCAAGCGATGACTCCTCAGAGACTGGCCAGCTGCAAGACCTGTCCATTCCGAAGGGATCGAAGCTATATGCGGTAGCTTCAGACGACAAGGAGCTTCGGGCGATCTTGAAGCGCGGTATGCAAAGAGTCAGTATACCCCACCATGTCTTTCTAGGTAGCACGACAGCTGATGGTTGACTGCTCGCAGGCCAAAGAATCCGGCTCATCTACCAGGAAGAAAGGTAGATTTCGAGACTATGTCTTTACACAGAAGTTTAGCACCTTCGACATGAGGAACGAAGCCACAGCCACCAGTCCATTTCATGGGTTCTTTACCCTGTTCTGGATGGCGGTGGCGATATTCATGCTGAAGATTGGTGCAGAGAACTGGCAGAGTACGGGCAGCCCGCTCGGCACGAACGATATCATGAAGAATATGTTCCGACGAGACGTGGCAGTTCTCTTGCTTTCCGACGGTGTCATGTGCGGCATCACGGGAGTGAGTTGGCTCCTGCAGCTGTTGGTGTATAAAGGCTATGTGGATTGGGATGGAGCCGGATGGATACTGCAGAACATCTGGCAAACCCTCTTCGTCTTTGGCAACGTTGGCTGGACGCATGTTCGTGACTGGCCCTGGTCGCATACAGTATTCTTCGTGCTCCACACCCTCATCATGTTGATGAAACAGCACTCCTACTCTTTCTACAACGGCTACTTATCGACCGCGTACAAGAAGAGGGCACAGCTGCTCGAAAAGCTCAAGCAGCTGGATAACATCGAGGCCGTCAAATCACCACCATCGGGAGAGGCCACCACCTCGGCCACTGCTCCTGAGTATCTCACTCGACGCCCTTCGGTGAGCGAAGTACGGCAACGTCGGCGATCACTTCACTCTGGTAGTGATGCTTTCGGTACAGACCTCGAGAGGATCGAGACGGCTCTCGAAACCAACCAGGCCCTTGACATAGAGCAGATTGGCCTGTTCAAGAAAATCATTCAGTGGGAAATCGACGGACTTACAGAAGAGATCATGGGCAAAGCCACCTCGGTAGAACGAGCGTATCCGAGCAACCTGACGATAAAGGGGCACTACGAATACATTCTCTTTCCAACATTGGTGTACGAGCTCGAGTATCCACGCAACGACAGCATCGACTGGCAGTACGTCTTCGAGAAGGCCACGGCCACTGTCGGCATCATCTTCGTCATGATCATGGTCTCTCAGGCGTTCATCTACCCCGTGGTCCTAAAGACAGTGGCAATGAGAGAGGCGGATATGCCACTGGCCGAGCGCTTCTTGGAGTTCCCGGGGCTTCTTTCGGACCTCATCTTCCCGATGCTCATGGAGTATTTGCTAAGTTGGTACATTATCTGGGAGGCTATTCTCAACCTGCTTGGCGAGTTAACATACTTTGCGGACCGCGAGTTTTACAACGACTGGTGGAACTCCGTTTCTTGGGACCAGTTTGCTCGTGACTGGAATCGGCCAGTGCACAATTTCCTGCTGAGGCATGTATATCACTCTTCGATTTCGGCCATGAAGGTGAACAAGCACGTTGCAACCCTCATCACATTCTTCCTCTCGGCTTTGGTGCATGAATTGGTCATGTGGTGTATTTTCAAGAAGCTCAGAGGATACCTATTGGTGTTGATGATGTTTCAAATTCCCCTTGTGGCGCTCAGTCGGACGAAGTGGCTTAGAGGAAAGAAAACACTGGGGAATATGTTTTTCTGGCTGGGTATTTTCACGGGGCCCTCAATTCTTTGTTCCCTGTATTTGGTTTTGTAGGTCAGCACAGTTTTGATCGTTGCTTGCAAGTAGCTACCTCCCTGGCTGGTACGTGGGTAGTCAAGGAGTCCTTGAGAGCTCCCAGACATTTTGAAGTAGAAATCTCTAGCAGATGATACCCAATGCAACACACATTCAACAAGGCACGTGATATAGTAGAGAAGCTTCTACTGCACCCACCCTAGAGCTCAACAAATTCCTCATCGCATTGGCATTTGAAGTGGACATGGACGGGCACTTACCAGGCGGGACCTCCTCTCACTTCCGAGTTTCGCGGAAAACCAGACAGTCAGTCAAATACTTGAGACTTTGGCAGCTCACTACGGCTTTATAATTCGAATACATTTGGGTGCGAAAGGCCGACTGTTCATTATCCAGATTAGCAGGCCGAAGGCGAGTGTTTAGAGGCGATTATCCCAAAGGGTTTTATTCTAAAGATATGAATTCCAGAATTGATAGTTTCAGAGTCAGACGTGTCCGGTTTCCGTGTTCCCGTCAGCTTCGCCATCTCGGCCTCGAGGTTGAGGCGGTGAGCCAGCCAAGCTTCTGCGTGCCCTTTCAGACCTCCTGATGGGTAGCATATACGTGCAAAGGCTAGTCGGTTTGTTGCACAAGTTCTTTAATTTCCAACAGAATCCGAATGCCCAGGATGAGGTGGCATTGAAAGGAAGATTTACCTGCAACGAGACAATTGCGTGCAGTACCCGTAAGGATACCTCCTTCCGGACATAATAAAGACAGGGACAGGGGTCTCAGCCAGCGGTGACGCAAGCCAATAAGGCTGCAGCTGCTGTCCAGTTTGAGAATCTTGCCAGGAAACCTGCGTAGTCGCATCAAACTCCAGTCAGCTCCTAAGCTTGGATCGTCAACTTCACACTCAACCACTTCATTGACACCACCAATCCGCATCTTCCTTCAACAATCCTCAAAATGTCTCGTGGTGGGACTACCCTTTACGTCACCGGCTTCAGCCATGGCACCCGTGCCCGCGACCTAGCCTACGAGTTCGAACGGTAATCTCGATTCCTCCTTCCTCAGCCCCGTCTCCCTCGATGACCTCCCACCTCGCCCTCGTCCACGCGCTCGCCCTCGCCCTCGTCCTCCTCGTCCGCCCACCTCATCGCCGCCGATGAAATGTCGCTATATGTCTCGTCTCCACCCTCCGTCGTGCCCTGCCCCCGTCCTACCTTCCTCGTCCTCCTCCGACCGGCGAATGTACCACGTACAAGACGAGCGCGTTCACTATGCGCCCGCGCCCGCGTGCGGCCTTGCATTGGGCAAGTCGCCTGTCACCGGTACCCAGCAGCTCCATCACTCGGAGGCAAACGACGAGCATACTCCGCGACGAGAGATTGTCAACAGTTTGGTGGCTCAAAAAGCTGACATAAAGGACACAGCTACGGCCGACTCGTTCGCTGCGACATCCCAGCCCCTCGATCTGCATCTAGCCGTCTGTGAGTACATGCATCGCACTTGATACATAAGGGTATATCGGGCACTGACACGGGCAGCAGCTTCGCGTTTGTTGAGTATGAGGATCGTCGTGACTCCGAGGATGCGTACCACGAGATGCACAACAAGCGTATCGGCCGTGATGACCTCTTGAAAATCGAGGTGAGTTGGATATCATACCCCTCCTGGGGATGCAGGCTTGCTGACTGCCCTGTAGTGGGCCAGAACTCCTCCTTCTGCATCCTGGCGCTTCGACTCCGGACGCGAGGGCGGCCGAGGTGGTGAGCGTGGTGGTGACCGCGGTTCTGATCGTGGTGGCGGTGACCGTGGGGACCGCCGTCCTGCTCGTTCTCCCCGCCGCCGTTCCCCCAGCCCACGCCGAACTCGCGAGTACTCTCCACGAAAGGACGACCGCCGTGAGCGCGACTACGACCGTGAACGTCGAGACACTCGTGACCGCTCACGCTCCCCGGACCGCCGGTATGTGTCTCCGAACCTGATGGCACGAGATCTGTACTGACTTGTGACTAGTGACCGCGACGACCGCGACAAGGACTACGTGAAGGACGACCGTGACGACCGTGATCGCGCTAACGGCGACGAGCGCAAGCGTACGTGTCATTGCCTCCCGTTTCTCCCTGCTCAATAAACCGTAACCACGCTCGTGACCACACGGATACACATGTGCGGTTCTGTCACCTTGGCGATGATCACTCTTATCTGCAGACCAATACTTGATGTGACTGTTTTGCTGACAGCACTAACAGCCCTTGATACCCGAATGGACACGCCCCCTCCAGTCGCTGAGGACCTCGATACTGCCGAGTAGATCAAAGAAGTTCGAACATCGGGTGGAATGAGAGGTTTCTGTTCTCTTCCCTTTCTTTCGGCACTAACAGCACGGCAAATGCTTGGTCTCTCTTGACTTTTTCGTGGGTTTTTAGTTTTCGATGCGATACTTCGGCAATAGTGGACGGCGTCTCGATACATGCGATTCGATACTTCATTCGGAACGGATACGAAAAACTCCCTGGCTCTCACAGTCACGGTGAGAAAAGTCCTTTACTTAGACAGTGGAGCCCAGAAAATTGGAAGTAACCTGATATGATGTTATTTGTGTATGCTGAGCGTGTTCATGTTTTCCTTAAGTCTGTGTAAACGAACTTGGCGCATCGTCAAGATTTTATTGGAAGTCAGTCGCCTGGAAGTGGCGCTCAGTAGCCGGCTATATAAACCGATTGAGCATTGTTGTATACACCATGCCCTCATCCGTTATACACAAAGACGCTGACCGAATTGGTGGATTCTACGTCGACCGTCGTCGCCACTCCACGTGCAGTGTCAAAGGTTACACTGGTGAGAATCGGGCGACTGAAGGCACTGTCAGATCCGTTATGGACAGCAGTCTCAAAGCCTTGAAGCGTGGTCAGCAACTAAATGCCCATTTCATCTCAGCCCGGCGCATCTGTAAAGCTGGGAGATGGTTTGAGCGATGGCCTGCACCCGTACCTAATGTATGCGTTGCCCGTCAACAAGTCACACTCAACAAAGTTTTATATCCATCAGTTGACTCAATTAATTGTATCATGAAATCTAAGTTTGCCAAGTGAACAGTTGTGGCTTCATTCTCCGGCACCAACGACCTTGCTTGTGCAGCTCCTAAGTGAGATATGCAGCAGTGTTGACAGGTTTCTCTGACGAAATTGAGCAAAAAGTTGAAAGTAAATCTCTGTTTTTAACAGAGGGTCCCGAACAGTAAGATCTCTGCGTGTAAGAGAAACTGAGTTGCAGGAAGATCTGCAATGCTGGGTGGGACAAACCCGTGTATCCAGGCCGAAATTCGTATCTGCATATCCAGTAACTTTTGCTGAAAGCCATACGGCTGGGTGTCGAGTGTTGGTAGCGCTCTTCCGCGTTGCGAAATTGGGTAAACCATCGAGTACTGAGGAGGGGAGTACGACATGTAGAGCAGGTCAGTACACTGCTTTTGCCGGGCGAGAAAGGCAAGGGCTCAACCACGCAGAAATATAAATACACGTGATGAGACCAATCATAGGTCACATGAGATTTCGGTATTGATTCATCGTCCGTAATGCTTGCTAAGCAGACTAAGTCCCACCAGGCCATTGACCTTATCCAGAGCCTTGCCATTCTCAACTCCTAGATCCCGTCCCACTCAGTAAACACAGGAAGGCAGACCAGGAAAGGAGAAGCAGCAGACACTTCCCAGGATGTCAACGAGGTAGAAACGTGCTGAGCAAAACGCCTACGCCGTTACTCTCGAGCTCGCCACGCCCTCAGTTAGAAAAGGAAAGGAAAGAAAATGCAAAAGATATCATACAGCACGCTACCGTAGCCCAGACCAAACAACGCCGATGCAGACAAGACGCACTAATCATGTGAGATGGACGACCCAACCCATGAAAAAGTAAAGGCAGAGAGTGATGTAAAGACCCGGCAATCCAGGAAATAGCCAGCTCGCATGTTGAAGCCGAGGTAGCAAGTCCCAGTCGGAACCGAAAGTCACCAAAACAAAGATTCAAAAGCCTTCTCGCAAAGGCCCACAGAGCAGAAAGAATCACGCATGCCGGTCGTGGTTTGTCCTTAGGCCAAAAATCACCAGCATCACTCGATCTCCATGCGACCAGCGATTTCTTCCGACATGTGACGAACGGCGCTCTGGCTAGTGAGAGCCTGGTCGACAACGTCATCTTCGGTCTCATCATCAACCTCTTCCTCAGAGAATTCGTCCGGGAACTCGTCAAAGATCTCATCCTCGTAGCTGCCCGCGAAGTCTTCCATTTGCAGCACACCGTCGCTGTCTCGGTTCCACGCGAGACCGTCATCATCACCGTCGAACTCGTCGTCGCTGACCGTGACCCGCTCAGCGCGATCACCGAGCCAGTATCGGGCGCGCTTGCTTGCGCCAGCCTCGTCCATCGCGCCAAGCCGTCGCTTCCGAAGGTCTCCACTCGATGAACTGGGCGTGATCGATACAGCGCCGCTCCGCTGCCGGATGTAGTTCTGAGGTGACGTGCTGTGGGACACGACAGGCACTCCACGCGCGTACAAATACGCGACGCGCTTGCGCTCCTTATTGAAGAAGAAGTAGTGCATCGTCCAAATGGCGGAGGCCTCCTCGTCAAAAGGATTGTTGGCGGGCTGATATGACCAGACCGAGCAATCCTTCAGCGTCATCTCCTTATCAACGAGGAGCCACATGTGCGGACCCCAGCCAGGGGACAGAGTTCCCGAGACGGCCGGCGGCGACGAGCCCATACCTGCAGCGGCGGCGGCAGCTCTCTTAGACTTCTTGCCGGTACCCATGTAGGCGGAAACGGGATACTCGACAGTGGGCGGTACACCAGGTCGCGCACTATGCAGCATGGTGTCCAGATTGGTTGTAACTTTGCGCAGAGGCCGCTCACGCCTGAAGTCGCCAGGCCGTAGGACGTGGCTGAAGTCGTAATCGGGGTGCGATGCATTGAGAGTGGCGATCAAGTAGGCGAATATCTTGCGACTCGAGGTATCGGACAAAGGGCCAAAAGGACTTGAGCGAGACAGATTGAGCGACGAGCGCTGTGGGGGCGACAGACTTGCGCCGAACTTGAGCATTGCTTCATGTTGCGACTCAAGCGACTTGTCAATGTTCTTGTAGAGCTTCTTGTCCCCGCCAGCAGCCTTGGTAGTGTACAGATCGCATCCGCCCGTAACGTGGCAATCGGGTGTGTCGAAATTGAGCGCGCTCGTCACGACATCGAAGTCGCGAAGTGGGAGGAACTAGGGTGCTGCGTCAGCAATTGCGCGCGACATGGTCCATATATGGAACTAGAAGATTGATCGCGCACCTTCATATTGAGTGCTTTCGAGTGTGCTGATAGTATGCTGTGCAATGGTCGCAGTCGCGCAGCGGTGGAGTGGTGTTATCTGTGGAGTCGGGTGAAACGACAACGTCATTGAGGCCGAACCGCGATCCACGGGTCCAGTTGCAGAAAGTCGGGTGTGAGGCCTGAATTAGGCGTAGAATGATTCGAGAGAGTGAGCTTTGAATGATGAAGACTGGCTATCTTGTTGGACAGTGATGAAGAGGAAGGGTTGTTGCTGGAATTGAGTGTATGTGGTCTCCTGATCCGGTGTTCCACTGTATCCGAGGTATGAGTGATGACGAAGTGATAGACGAAGCGCGAAGTCGACGGCTAGTCGCTATCGACTAATGAATGATGTTGTGAGAATGTCCTGGTTTCTGGACAGTTGTGCTGATATCTGAATCCAAATGGGTTCCAATGAATAGAAGACGTTGGGGCAGAAGATGCAAGTAACTAAGACGCAACTAAGCAATCCAGAAGGAGTTGGTAGATGCTGTCCAGACCGCGATTGCGCCTAGAGAGCAGTGCTTAGACAAAAATAGCCATGGTGGCTTTTGTTGCGTGGGAGATAGACTTAATGCTTGTTGTATGCAAGAATGTTGTTATGGAGAAGACAAAGGTCGCGTCAAAGGAGAGGAGGCATGTGGTGATGATGGTCGGCAAGATAACGGAGGGTGGCTTGGCTGAGGGATCACTTGGGGTAGAGTTGAGGGGGGTGCTTTAGACGGATGCGCAGGGGCATCTTCCCGGTCGTGTCTGACACGGGTGCGATCAAGCAGCAAACCCCCGTTTGAGGATGCCGTGGGGTCCAACTTTGAAAGTTGCAGGGCAGTGCCGATGCGGTCAAGATTGATGGACAGTTCCGCCGAACCCCTATTGCTAGTGGCACGGCTGCTGATGTGGTCTGCCCAACACGCATTGATGCGGGGACAGCTGATGTCTAGTGAGCCTCTCAGAGAGCGAATAGTAGGCCACTTTACCGCCACGAGCACCAACCCGTGGCAGTACGGAGTCAGGACGCTGCGACCATGAAACTCCAAATTGCAACGTGCAGTCTCCCATTGAATATAGTGGACAGTGCCTTGTGCTTGATAGACTGTCTTTTGTTGACGCTTTCTAGTTCTATTAGCAGCATGATGCATAGAAGTTCCCTGCGTACCTCCATAGACCTTGGGCCGAATTTCCACTCTTTGCAGGTCTTCGGCTTCTCTTGAGATTCATTCATGCCATTCTGCCGAAGCAGTATCAGGACTGCTCTCTCAGCCACCGATTTGGGCTTTAGAACGACTCCCGGAATTTCGGCGTGTGCGCAAACACCTTCTCTTGGGTCCTGGCAAGCCTTCCCATTATGAATGCCCAAGACTCAGCGCTGCCTGGCCTATCGAGTCTCGTCGCGACCGACTCGCGCCTGTGTGTTCTTGTTGCATTCGTGCGCATGGCCTTCAAAGCAGCCCGACATCTTTCAACGCGCCTTGGATATGCTCCTGGGCCTGTATTCAAGATGGCAGGGTCAGTTAAAGCAATAGGCCATGAAGTCGGGCGTCCTCTATTCCCGTATGTAGCAATACATATGAGACGGGTGGTTGTATGTATGTGCAATGTAGCCGCGTTACATGATCTTCGTCACTTCGTCCTCGACCTGGTGGGAGAGCAATAGTGGCGTCAGCTATAAGGATACCAAGGCTGGGGAGCAAGGTTGGAGAGAGCGGAACAGTATCGCACGAGTAGACGAGATCAAACGCAGCAAGACGTGGTATTTCCATGGGCGCAGGGAGGTTCGACGAATCAGAGGGACGTTATTTCACTGACCTCCATGTCTTCCAGCGAGTCTTGTTGACCGATGCAGCGAAGGACGTTCTTCTTGCTGCTTTCCTGCATCTCGCCTGCCAACAGCAGCTCGTCCAGAATGTAGTATGCCTTGGTGAAGGAGAAGATGATGTCGAGTTCGCACACGTTGCCGTAGTACTTGTCCATCTGTTCGACGTAGCGGTGGATGATCTCGAGGGTGATTAGCTCGTTGTCGTCGGAGGAGCAGCCGGCGATGAAGAAGAGGGAGGCGTAGCGGCGGTAGACGATCTTGGTGTCTTTGTATTCAAGGAAGTTGCACATGCGTGTGCGCCGGGCCAGGACAGCCTGGGTGACGTCTTTGACGATCTTGGCCTTTTCCTTCGGGGAGAGGGTGGTGAACCATTTGGCAAGACGCTGGGAAGGAGACGGTGTCAGGCTTGAATCTCTAGAAGCTGGCGCGGAGTGGTGCGCTGTACAGAACACTTTCAGGTAGGAGGGGCATTACTTACGACCTTGCCCTGTCGCGACAACAGAATCAAATAGTGAATCGCCATGATGGCGATACCATCACCTGCTGACGGAGACTCGGATGAAGAGGAGAGCACTGTAAATGCAGGAGAGGACGTCAAGGTTGAAAGTCGGTAATGGAACGCAGCGAGACGTTGAGACGCATACAAAGGTAGGCCACGAGTTGCAAATGAAAGCGGAATTCAATTGCAACAGAGAATGCACTGACCCCTGAAACGCCGAGCAGCCGACTAGCCGACTTGAGGACGTCTTCCTTCAAACTTATAATGGAACTCTTTAGCCAGTGCTGTTCAAGTCCAATGAGCAGTCACTGCATTCCAATATTGAGCACTGCAGATTTAATCCCAAACATCCACATCAGCCAAATCATCAGATTTGAACGATCAAATGAATGCGGACGATGGTCAAGATAGCTTGAGGGCATGCTTTTGGGTGGACCGCTCCCCCACCAAAGTCGTCAAAGAATATTGATAAACCACATGCTTTGCCAAGGACATGCACAAGCAAGTGCTCACCAAGACCGACTGTTACATCATTCGCATGGGCCCTTGATTGACACACAAAGTGCTTCCCTACTTTCCATTTCCTGTTCCATCGCACGCGACCTTGATAAGGTAGTGTCCAAAGTCCAAATAGTGTATTGGATATTTCTGCTAGGACAAGATTGTAGCTGGTCGGACTAGGTATACCCAGCTTGAGAACCACCAATAGCGAATTCCAAGCCAAGCCATGCGACTTGACAATAGTTGGCAAGTCTATGCATATTATCTTCGGCCGGATGCACCGTGGAAGTGGGTCTATTTACGGTGACCACTTGAGTCCGCGCCTCCCGTTAATACGGTTGAGGGCATCGACACAACCCTGGGATATATCAACACCGAGCAGCTCATCCACATGCAGGATAATTTCATGCGAGACGGTCCGATAGTACTTCGCCGCCGCAGGTCCTGCCAGACTTGGTGGCAATTTTCCGCCTGTGACTTTCTCAGCGTCGTGACGGCGCTCTTGTCGCGCGGGGGTAAGAGTATGGTTCACGCCTTGTGACAGGCGCTCATCGAGGTGTGGCGGACCCGAAAGACTGATTCGTCCCAGTCCTCAGGCGAACTCCAGGAGATTTTGTACTTGTTCCATTCCTGCGAGGTCTTCTGCTGAGCGTCCCACAAAACGACGCCAGTCACGAGGACGGGAGTAATCGTGAGAAAGTTCACGCCTAGGGTCAGCATGGCGTCTTCCCAGATCTGGTGACGGATCTTGGCAGGAAGGTCCTTGAAGCGATGGGAGACAGGTTCATCATTCCTTCTTTGACATGATATCGGTTGAGTGTGTTGTTGGCTTGTACGTAAGGCTGATGTGCGGTGTTTGCGCCGAGGAACCCTTAGAGATTAAACCTGGGGTTTTCAAGCCAAACACACAGTGTAGCGGCACAGAGTGCTGAAGGAAGAGTATATTATCAGCCGAATACCGACAGCCCCATCTGACAGCTTGACAACTGATAGCGCTGAGGATGCGTGTGGGTGCACGCCTCAGGATGAGCTCGAGTGGCAGAGGGCGTCCAACGAATGCATAGATGCGCCCTACAACATCACTAGATACATTTGAAGACAGCCAGCAGGTACATAGTGGGAGTAGTTGTCGAGGTTGTCGACTCTGCCGATCTACCGATACACAGAGCTTCAGCCTGTAAATCAAAACGTTGGCATTCGGCCGGATGAGTCAGCAAGCTGCAGCAACAGTTCGATAAAGGACCACGGATCTGAAAACAGACCAAATTGAGTCAAGTCGACCACACATTGCCTACATAAGCAATTGCTTAGACCAAAGACCAGCGTTCTATTAAAAATGATTCCGTAGTGAGTTACCTTCCTAGGCAGAGGTGATTATCCCAGTGGTCTATTGTCCGGTGGTGTTAATCCTTAGGATGGGGAGGCACTGTCCGGTTTCTCAACCCATGTTGTTGATGAGCTATGGGTTCTTGCGCCATAACGGTAGGTAATCAGCATGTATTGGAAATAATCTAATGCACATAGCATGTAAGATCATTCATGGTGCCTTTTCCACGGCGGCGAACCCGGGAACCGGAACGGGTTCCTGCACTATATCAACTAGAGAAGAGTTAGAACAAAGTGGCTCGGCGTTGTCCGGGGTGGATTTGCCGATTATATCTATACTGATGTCACGGTGGAAAGATACATAAAGATCTTGCGATTTCCTTGTCTCAGAATCCTTCACATACGCAGTGCAACATTACTTTGGTCAGTACTCCGAACGTCATCCATCACAGTATCACACCCACAAGCAAGGCCTACCAAACACCGGAGAAGGCTATCATCATATTCCGTGCGAATTACTAATCCGATTGACATCTGATAAATACCAACCCACCAACCCCCACTAAGTGCCGAGCCTTGCCTTATTCAGTGTATGGGAGTGCATCGATTCTTTTCCTCTTTCAGGCCGACTATCACAGTACATCTTTCCCGAGAGGCGGAGGTAGCGGGAGCAAACCCAGTAACTCTTCTTGTGCGAAGACGACAACGCCATCATGGTGAAGGATTTGGTACTTTCGACGGGGTAAGTCAGGATGATGCCCCTCACTTGTGCGGCTCTCCGTAAATCAATCACCATTCATTCGCCCGCTTTTCCGTTGTTGTGTCACCAAGCAGCAATGCTAACAAAGACTTCCACACGATAGTAACATCGTCTCCGGCGGCCCCTCCATTATCCGCAAGCCTGGCGCATACCGCTCCAACCTCGAGCTCACCAACTCGCTCCGCAGCAACTTCCTCGCCGCCAAGCAAGACGCCTCCTACCACTCCTCCTCGACATCTTCTCCCTCCCCTACCACTAACGGCAACGGCACGCCAGCAACGACTACCAACGGCACAGCCACTCTCGCCGCCACACCCACCACAAAGACACCCACCCCACTGTCCCAATGGACGTCCACTTCCGCCGACGGCGCCACGCTCTACATCCCCCACCTCGACTTCGCTAGCAGCCCCGGCCTTCTCGAAGACTGTGCGCAGTACGATATCACCGTGAAACTCTTCTTCCTGCCCAACACTCCGCCACAGCAGCGCACCGCCTACGCGCGCGCAGCCCTCGCGCTCGTCCAAGCCGAGCTGCGCGTCGCCGCCGTGTCACTGCTCATTGTCTCCTTCCCAGGCATGTCTTTTGAAGGTGACTGCGAGTGGGAAGCGGACGCGCGCAACGCAGCGCAAGGCGACGACGCAGCCGAGCTCGCGACATGGCGCGAAGCCATCGAGCCGCTGCTCGACGAGGGGCTGGTGGGTCGGCTTGGAATTGCCGAATTCGGCAGCGAGAAGCTCGCGCGTTTCCTGGCAGGCGTGCGCGTCAAGCCGCGCGTGGATCAGATCAACATCAAGAACTGCTGCAACGTGCCGCCGCCGCTGGTGAAGCTGGCGAAGGAGCAGGGGGTGGAGCTGTTTGTGCACAGTGACTGCACGGATGTGCTGCCCAAGGGGACGCTGCGGGAGTTGCTGGGCCAGGGCGTGCGTGGCGCGGGCGTGCTGGCGGATCCGAGCGAGGGCGTGGAGGAGGGGCTGAGAGGGGAGTTGACGCCGCAGTGGGTGGTCAAGTATACGGCTGTTGTGCGGGATAGAGGCGTGATTGAGAATAAGGGATATTTTGCGGGTGCTGCGCTGGATGAGGAGGCATAGAGTGCTGGACTGCTTGGCTGTGTAAGTTGCCAGCGAGAACGTACCTATAGACTGCTGAGAAGGGGGGCTTTGTTGCTTTTGGAGTGGCCAGACTTGTCTTGTTCCCTTCTGGATAGCATTCATGCGCGGCGTTAGTTGAAAAGTTGTCCAATATCATCAGAACAATATTTGATCTTGGACATTTGGCATGCCCTCAATTGTCCTAGCCTAGCATACTCCTCTTCCGCCCTCGCATTCGCACATCCTCCAACTTCCGTAGCACGCTCTTGGACCCCTTGAACGCCGTCTTGTACCCCTCCAATACCTCCCCAAACAACTTCTCCGCCCTCGGATGCGTGCTCAAAAACGCCCGCTCCAGCACATACAAATCGACCGCGCGCTCCTCCTCATGCGTGCCCTGGCTCGCCAGCCCAAAATCAATAATCACAACCTCCCCGTCCAGCACACCTCCCTCTCCCTCATCCGTCGGCCTCAACATCATATTGCTCGTCGTCAAATCCCCATGCACGACCTCGGCCGCATGCAGCGCGCCCACCGCGGCGCCCACCCTCCGCATCAACCCACCCAGCCCGTCCGCGCCGCCCGCCGTCGCGAGCACCTCCTCCTCCGTCTTGCGCCCCAGCCAGGCATTCACGCCGACGCGCACGGGCGCGCCCGCGATCCACTCGATGAGCAGCCAGCCGCCGGCCTCGTCGACGCAGTAGACGCCCGGCACGGCGACGCCGGCGCGGCGGCAGCGCGCGAGGATGCGTGCTTCGGCGAGGATGCGTTGCTTGGTGAGGCGTGCGTCGAGGAGCGGGTGGCGGTACGGTTTCGAGGGCCGGTGTTTGAGCGCCGCTGGGAGGGTAGGTGCGAGGTAGGTTGTGCGATAGAGGAGGCCTTCGGCGCCTTGGGTTATGAGGACTGGGGGTGTTGAGGAGGGGTGGCTTAGGATTGGCGGTGGGGGGATTGGGTGGATGGTGGGATTTGATGTGTCTGCTGCCATGGTGGTGGTCGTGATTGGTATGGAGAGGCAGGAGGTGGTTGTGGATTGGCGCGCGTAGAATGTGCTGCTGAGAGCGCGGTAGGTTGGATGTTCGGTAGCTGGGAGACTGGGAGACGGACGGGCAGCTGAATGATTGACGTTGATTGATCGAGTGATTGTAGACAATGTGTGTTAGAATTACATGTCTCTGAACGGCTTGGCTTGGTGTTGAAGCTGGAAATACCTACCTAGAGTCATGGAGGGGCAGTTCGCCATGTCAGTGAGGGGCAGAAAATTACAGGCGTCTCGGCATGAACCGGTCCCGCCAAAAGAACCTGGGAACATTTCCAGAAGACTGGCCCGCTGAGCCCGCCTGGTCATAAAGGAATACCCCTGAACGATAGCCAACTCTAAATCAACCTCATTTGGTCTGTAATTGTGATCAGTCTCCCTCTTGAACCCTTTCCATTTGTTTCTCTTCCACACCGATCAACACCAGACAAGTGTCTACACTGTTCCTGTCGCCAGAACCGAAGGCACCGACGAGGTGAAGTTGGTCCGCCGTTGAGTGCGACAGGGCCTCGGCACGGCGATGGATTCCTTGTTGGCTGCAAGCTCCTCCTGCAGGGGCAGGCACTTTTCCCAATCTCGCCTGCGACCTTTTCAGGCCCAGCCACTAGGAATGAGCCCCTCCCATCAGTGGGCCACAGCCAGCTCTAGCTTCAGGTGCCACGAGAGCAAAACGGGGGCTCGGGAGCCGGGAGAAGCAAAAAAACAGCTGCAAGCACAGCAGTTGCTGCAATGCGCGGTGTGCACCGTGACACCGTGACAGCGTGTGAAGGCAGAAGGGTGGAGGCTCCCCTTCCGGGGCCCTGAGAGTCAGAGTGCAGTGCAGTGGCCGAGTGGCTGGCCTGACGAAGTCTTGGACACGTTCAAAGTGGGGGAACACGAAAGAGGGTCTCTTCCACCCCATCCCTTCCCTTTCCCATCCGCGACCGAACGATTGTCAGTTGTCAGCTCGTGGGTTGGGGGACTTGCGATGCTGTGTCCTGACCTGACATCAGTGCAAAAGTCCAAGTTCCAACAGATTGCCAATCTGATCCGAGCTGAGGATTTGCAGCTTGCGAGAGTGGCCACGGAGTCCTCGGGATACTGTGTACACGCGTACCTAGACTCAGAGTAACCATCTCGAGTCCGTCCCGTCCCTCGTTTCTTCTCTCGCCTTGTCTCTCAGAGACGCGCACATACATCCATTCAGATCCTGTAGGCACATGCCAGGTCCGCCAGATCCGCCGTCGCCCTAGTCTGTCTTTTTGCCGCTGTCGCTCCCCTCTGGCGCTCCATCTACTACCTAGCGCCGACTTTATCTTTCTACATTACTACTCTCTCACTCTCGTCGTTCCTCCCCCACTTCATCCCTAGTCAACGGCTGCTGCGCATGGTCTCGGACAACAGAGTTTTCCAACCTCCGCCGCCAGGACAGCTGCATGCCATGCGCTGTCCACCACAATAATGGCCACCACCGGCTCTCAGTGGACGTTCATCCTCCAAGTCACCGCCCTCTGTGTTTGCGCTGTCGTCACCCTGCAGACCCTGTCCAGCTACTCCAAGGCCTACATCGACGCGCCCGCTCAGATCCTCACCTTTATCGACGCTGCCGACAGCTCTGTCCACGAGAACGAGAGCTACGACCGCAATGTCTCCCGTGTTCAGCGTCTCGACGACAAACGTGCTCTAAGCCGTCTACTGCGTGAGATCCAGCGCGGAGGCGACGATCTGCGCGAGGAGCTCAATGGATTGTTGCAAACGGAAAATGGAGACCTCGCCAGCGATGGCTATAGCGACCTTCGCGACTTGCGACTCAGAGCTACGGCACGCCTCCTCTGGGCATCGAAGCGCAAGGGGCTAGAGGACAAACTGCGCCGCTTGGACATGCTCCGCCAGCGCTTCCTCACCGTCTATCTGGGCATCGTCGCCACCGGTCTCACCTCCGACTACCCTCACACCAAATTGGAACGGAAGTCGTCACTACGAGAATCCTCATTGCGGGAATCGGAGAAAGCACCTCACACGCCATATCATGAGGAGCACCGCAGCAGCCGCCCGCAAATGCCGGCAGGAATGGGCGAGGCTATCAAGAAGCAGAGGTCGATGCTGCGTCGGCTGAGCCTCCGGCCGCCAAGGGCCGAAGCAGTTAAGAAGCCGGGTTGGGCAGATGTGATCCGGGAACTCCAGCTGTCGCCGCTGCTGCATAAGAGGCACGCCAGCATCGAGAGAGCCATGTCCGAGAGGTCCGACTCGCCAGCGCCGAGTATAAGATCTGAGCCGCCCACGCCGCCCGGGCCTGCACCGATATTGTAATGGTGCTATGGGAAGAAGATTGGAATTTGAACTGCAGAAAAAGAGATTCAGGGAGTTTTATGACATTCACGACTTTACGTTCTGCATTGTGGATTATTCAACTGGAGCTGCATCACGTCTCCCAATCAAAGAGGGGTCCAAGAGAAGGACTTGGAGGGGCTTGTGAGTGTTTCGGGTCGTTCAGATGGTCGACCAATCTTTCTAAAGGCAGTGGATTTCGCAGTAATGGCTGAATCCTGATCGTTGTATGAGGACGGGTCAGGGCCCAGACATATCACGACATATATACCTTTAATCCCTGGTTTGTTTTGGGAGATTCGGTAATTCAACTAATTGTTGTGTTGTTGGAGATTTATTGGAATACTACAGCCAGTCTCACACTACCCAAGTCGTTCGTCTGGCAATGTATTCACCAAAGTACCGTGGCAATGTGACACAAGCGGCTGGAGGTTCGTTTTGTGTGCCTGTATTACCCGATCTAACAAGTGAAGCCTCTAAAGAATGGTTCGAATGACACAGAAGTCCAATGTCTCGTGTGAATCCAACGCCTTGACTCCACTCTATTTTATGGTACCAATGGGTTTTCTCGATCATGCGCCACTCGACGGGACCTAACATCCTCGTCAAATTCCCCCGCCTCAACTTCATCTACACATCGCGTGCTTCTTTCCCTTCGCATCCTCCGGCGTAACCCGATGCACCAAAACCCGCGTCGTGCCGCCCTGCACATTCGTAGCAAACCCCTGACTCCAATCATACCCCGTCGCATACGCCAGCAGCCCCCCACTGGCGCTGAAGCCCGTCGCCGTGATCGCGTTGTGGAGGTCACCATCGCCATCCACACCCGAAGACGACGGCACGGCGTAGCTCTTGTTCTTCACGCGCGAGTTGCTGTCCCAGAACGTATAAACGCCGTCGCTGCCCGCCGTGAGGAAGGTCGCGTGCTGCGTGGGGTGGTAGCGTACGTCGTTGACGCTGTAGATGTGCGTGGTCGTGCGCGCGCTATTTTTGTTGGCGGTGGTGGTGCGGTGGCAGCGGAAGGAGAAGTCGAGTTTCCTGCATATTCTGTCAGCGTTTCGCGTAACAAACAACACGGCCCAAGAAGTATACATACAGCTCTCCCTTCTTCTCATCCCAGCTCTCAGCAGCAACTCTCCCCTCCACACTCACTGTCGCTCACGAATTGCCACCAGGCGCAATACCCACCGCGCGGGTCAAGTACTCCAGCGGACTCGGCACCGTGCATGCGACCTCGCACGGGCGGCGCAAATCGACCACGTGCATATCACTAGCAGTCGCGATCACCATACGCGTGTCGCTCGTGTCGCTAGCGTCGAGCGTGTGCACGCGCTCCGCGCAGGGTGGGAGCGTGGTAATGGGGGCATAGGTGCGAGGATCCCAGAAGGAGACGGTGCGGTCCCAAGAGCCGGTGGCGGTGATTCCCGTGGGGCAGGTGCTGTTTGGGACGGGGACGCGGCGGACTACTCGGATGGGGTCGCTGTGGTGGGCGTCGTCGAGGATGGTCGTCTGGCCGGTTGCGGCGTGTAGGAGGTATAGGGTTCTGTCGGCGCCGGCTGCTAGGAGGGCGGTTCCGTCCTGGGAGGGAAGTTAGTGAGGTTTAGGGCGGGCTGTTAGATGGTTGCTAGGTGGTGGCTTTCCTCTGAGAGAGGAGGGGGGGTTTTGGTGAGGGTTTCGCGTGCGATCCCGAGGCTTCTTGTCTCTCGCTTCGCGAGCAGCTCGAAAGACCTACCTGTGTCCAGTCACAGTTCAGCAATGGCGCACCTGTGCCGATTCTGATCTCTGCTATACGCTGGGCTTGCGAGCCGTCCTGTTCCAGATCATAGATACGCATGTGGCCGTCCCAAGAGACGGAGGCGAACTGCAGGGCGGTAGGGGACCAGGAGATGCTCGAGATGGTGTCTTGGGCATCGGCTGGGAGGGATGTGTCGTTGGTGACGGTGGTGATCGATGCGGCAGCCATGGTTTCGGTGGCGTTCCGGTCGTAGCTACGTGTTGTATGGGGTTAAGAAGGATGTTTGGGATGCGGACTTGGTTTTGAGTCTGGGTTGTTTGTGTTAAAGCTCCCATGGTAGCAGCCTGGCACTTGGGTGAGGGGCTTTGATCGAGATGGTCCATGTTGACTGTATACTGCGAGACTTCTTTGTCTTTGTGTGCGCCATCCTGACAACCTGTGGGTTGAGCCTCCAAAGACAAGTGGTGAGTCACCTTCTTGGGGAAAGACCACATATTTTGTGCAGCAGAAGTCGAGAGAGAGCAGCAGCTGACCGGCAAGGTGTACAATTCTTTGTAAGAATCTCTGGTTCTTTCACCTGTTCATGTTGTCCAGTATCGCAACCATAAACATCACTCACGACTATGAGAAAAGTCGTGTAACGTTGGGTGTGGATTGGGGTTCATGGCTCATGATGTGTCCATTCTTTGCAGCTGTGACTTTTCTGCCAATAAAAGCCTCGGTCTCAGACAACCTAGTGGGCAGCGTCTGGTCCAGCATCATTACTCTCACCAACTATACTGCGATGTCAGCATATCGCAGCTTCAGATTGCAGTGAGGATGAAGAAGAAGTGGGACTTACCGTCCAGCGCTACCAAAAACCGACTCACACAGTTATAGCAAGCCACCGTCGCCACGAGCTCGACTGTGCCCTTCTCCCCAAAGACATCCTTCACAGCAGCAAACGTCCCATCGCTCACCTTCACGTTCCGCGTCATCTCATCCGCCAACACCACCGAAGCCCACTGCTGCGCGCTCAGCCCCTCATACCGCCCCGCCAGCTTCACTGGCCCAAGTTCCGTCTTCATCTTCTCCATCACAGCCTCGCTCACACCAGCCTTGATGGCCAGCGGCGCATGGTGGCCCCACTCGTACCACGCCTGGTTGACGACCGCGACGCGGCTGATGGCCAACTCGCGGATGTCATCGGCGAGCGACGTCTTGGTGCGCACGGCGCCGAGGAAGGAGTTCCAGCCGTCGGCGACGGGCGGCGAGTGCAGCAGCGCGAGGTCCAGTGCGGTGAGAGGGCGTGGTGCGCGGCGTTCTTGGATGCGCTTGACGATGGCCTCTTCCTCAGGGCTGGCGGTTGGGGGCGGGTCCGAGACGTAGGGAAGACGCATTTTGAGGGAGTGAGAGATGTAGAAGCTTCTGAACGGTGTTGTTCTGGACTCTGCTGTCTTTAAAGGGGAGTGTCTGAAAATGCGAAAGATGTGAGGCGGCATTAGACAGGTGAAGCACTAGTTGTAGATGGCTTGAGGTTGAGTTTATATATCGACTTGGGGTCCGGCTATGCCGCCGAATCCCGGGGAAGCGCGTCCCCGCAATACGGGGCTCCGCTCCGCGTAAACGCTGTCCCGGCATCTGTGTTCAGCCCGGATCAAGGCAAATTATTGTGCACATCTTCCTCTCCCTAAATTGTAGCTGTTGCTGCTCTATGACGACTAAATTCTTGTAAAATCACTTGCGTCCATAGCTCCGTCTACTCCATGCTCATATACTTCCATAATGTAGTAAGTACGGACGTCGCTCGCCAAAGTCTTGACCACCTGCCCCGCTCACATTTTGGGAGCATCGCCCATAGTGTAACCATTTCTGGCACAATCAGCATTCCTCTCTAGGATGACTACCTTTGGGATAATCACTTCTGGGATTACTATACAGTACATTCTTCCCTCCAAATCCATATATACTCTCTCTCGCAGGGACCTACCTACGTCTGAGTAGCTGCTCACATTCGAAGCCGGGGTATCCTTGTTTCTGCCCAGCAGCTCCTGTATTTCGACTTCGAAGAAAAGAGCTCACTCGGACCTAGCTTGAAGCTGTTCTGAAGCTCGAGACCTGACAACGTCAACGAATAGCAACTCGTCAGAGGAGGCAGGAATCAAGAACTCAAACTTTTGTGAGAAGCTACCAATTGCCATGGCTTCCCCGTACGAAGATGCGGCAACCATGCTTCAGATGATGGGTTCTTCAATATTCTTTTCCTCGATTCATGTGCGATTCTCAAAAAAAGTTAACGCGGCTGCTCTACAGCTTCGTGTTGCCGTGCTCTGGCCGTTGCTGACATGAGCTTTTACAGGTGCTGGACAACCTGGGGGCCTGCCAATACCTACGATAGTACAGCCTACCCAAGTCCGGCAAGAAGCAACAGAAAGATAGACCAACATCTTGACCAGCTACCAGATCTTGGCCAAAACATTGGGGCGCCATGAAGCTACCTAGGTACCATACAAAAGCGATGGGCCAAAAAGAAGAAACGAGACCGCCGTATGTAAGCTGAGAGGGATGATGCATGATCTGTCGAGTCGAGGCATCGGACTTATTTTCGAAGCACTTGTAAGTATAGCTATGCAATCGAAGCATGTGCTGACTTTACGCTTCCAGTCAAGACGCTCCTTGCGGCATAGCCCAGCATGGCTAAGTCTTACCGGCCTGACTTCGATGCCTTCCGAAAGGATTCGCCTCACCAGCTCATGTAGAGCTGAAGAGGGACGCTGGTCAATCTCCTGTGGCCATGTCGGCCGTGGGACAAGAGAAGACCAGAGCAACCGGGCAGCCAGGACATCTGTTGACATTCCATGCCAGACGGCTTGGCGTACTGACAAGAAAGCTAAATAGCCAATGACAGGGTCTACGTCTGTACACTGAGATAACAGTCATCGCAAAGCCTGGAAGGCCTCGCATCAGTCAGGCTTGACCTTTGTTTTTCCGTGGCTCTGGTACTATCATCACGATTCGGCGCAAACTCCAGAGTAGGTCCGCACATAAATCAAACTCTTTAAGATAACTTCAGTGTGTCTCAGAGACATAGATATGTACTCCTTTATTCAGTGCTGCTGATGATTCACGCTCTACGCGAGAAGATTCGGCACTGGGAGATAGTCACGGAGATAGTCACAGAGATAGTGGATTTGCTCCAAAGTCACGGAAGTGAACCATGAAAAACCACGCGACGCGAACGCGTTCTTTCTATACTGTCCTGCCATTTACACATCTGCTCCCTCTTCCATAAGCTGCCCGTCAACGCCCATCTCTCGAGTCTATCAGGCATACGGTATGCCTCCATACAAACCGACTTCCAAGCGCGCGGGCTCGCCGGCTCCTAGAAGACAACTTGCCAGCAAAGCCGCTTGTAAGAGTGTGCCGCGTCCAATGTACGCAATTTCAAGCGACAGTGGTCACAGCGAGCCCGAAGTTGACGCTCCCGTCACGTCCGACATCATACCAAGACCCGAGGTTGTTCGACATCGGATGCCCTACAGCAAAGTGGCCGGCCCACCAGCGCCCAAAAAGCTACTGTTCGCCACCAAAGCCGCTCGTAAGAGTGCGCCGTCCGCGCGATACCCTCATTCGAGTAACTCCAATAGCAGTGATGATGCAGACGGTGATGAGAATGGGTCGAGTGCCAACGACACATATTTTTGTCGTGATAATGCGGTCAAGAAAGCACGATCCAAGAGAGAGAGAGATTCCGAGATAGGTGCGCTTCCACTCATGCTACAGTGTGCGCTTGCAAGCAGTCCATACTCTGACACTAGCAGGAAAGGTCCATCAAATCATGCAAAGCGGCAGAAAATGCGCAGTGCTACCGAGGAAACAGGTGGGTCGTCACTGCAGATTGTGCTAGGTCACCATGAAATTGTGTGCGCCGCGCTAATAGATTTTAGACGCGCACGGTGAGAATTCTGGAACCGAGGATCTACTTGAACACGCCACACTGGAAGGACTCAAGCTTGTCTTTCGCACTGCTTTGAGTGATGAGGAGATGCGACCACGCCTTGAGAAAATTATGAAATCCATTTCCGGCGATATCTTGGAACGCCGGCGCCGTGATACCGAGGAGGAATGTGCCGCCATACTAGCTGAGGCTGAGGAGTCTATTGAGAAGCTCGAGGCTTGGGCAACGGAACTGAAGGGAATGGAATCCAGCAGTGCTTGGGGCAATACTCTGTCAATTTACTTGCCCCGAGTCAAGTCTCTGCTCGACCGAGGACCACTAGTGAGGGGACCACAGGAGGCATGGTTAGGGCTAATGGGAATTGCTCGCCTGTCCATGCCTGACCGGGAAGCAGGACCCAGAGTTCAGGAGGGCGAGGGGGCAAACGGCCGTTTTCATGATGAGGTGGACGAGCATCTGCTCCTGATCTGCAAGGCAATGGAAGAGCACCAGAGATTGGACTGGCTGCGAGATGAAAGGATCGAGGAGTTGTGGCAGCTTCAAGAGCGTCCGTCGGAACCATGTATTAATCGCTATCAGAGAACTCTCGGGTTCTTGGAACAGTTTAGAACTTCTTAGTCGAACAATTATCGTATCGGGTCTTGTATTGGGCAAGCTTGACGGAGGATGGTACGCATCGCATGCGTTAAATACTGAGACCCATGTAGTACTTGTCTAGTCAGCAAATATAGACACCGCTTCCTTCTACAAGTTTTGTGTACAAAGTTACATTCTCACTTATGTACGAACATAATCAATCGTGAAGCCTCACCTGCCACTTAGTTTCCTAACGTCTTGTGAGCCTCCCAACTGCCGCCGTGGCCCCGATTTCCCACAGGCTGAGTCAAGTAAGTAACTGGGCACGGGTAAAGAATGAATCTTTTTGTTGACTTCATCCGTCGCCCGACTAGCTGGTAAGGACCAGTGACTCTCCTATAAGCCTCATTACAGTATCTGTATCACGTTGCGTCTGAACACACTCAAGCACCTACTGTGTAGTATTTTACAACGTGCCTTAGAGTCTAAGCGCTACGGACAGAGCGTCATTCTAAAACCACTTTGACGGGAATCTCGCAGTGACGAATAGAACGGAGGACCTATATCTTTACTGCTCACCTAGTATTTACCAAGTACCTGTGTGATGGGCAGCGTAGCTAGCAGGCGGGAAGCTCAACGTCAAATTTACTTGTGCAGAAACTCACAAATCGAGGTGCGTGAGAGAGATGGCACCATTTCTTTGAGTCG
This sequence comes from Plenodomus libanotidis, assembly GCA_022609195.1. Lineage (NCBI taxonomy): Eukaryota > Fungi > Ascomycota > Dothideomycetes > Pleosporales > Leptosphaeriaceae > Plenodomus > Plenodomus libanotidis. The sequence continues at coordinate 139,600 of JAGKQA010000065.1, forward strand.
CAAAGGAAACAATCTCAAAGATAATAGAAAATAAAATTAAAAAGAAGCAGGAGAGGGCGCAGGCCCGAAATTGAACCCGTGCATGGGCATACATACGTACTAAGTACCCAGTACACTACTACCTAGGCAGCGTTTCATGTCGATCGACCACCGATTCTGTGCACCGTTTACCGTTTCCGCGTTGCGGCAAATAGGACCTAACATTGAAGGAAACGACAAAACAGGCAAAAGAAAACAGGAAGCTAGTTACCATACAAAAGAAATTCTGGAAAATATTAGTAGATGGAACCAGATAAGACAAAACAGATTCTGAGAAGAATCTGAAAGAGAAGCAAAAGATGCGCAAGCCCGGAATCGAACCGGGGGCCCATCGAAATTGCTCAGAAGTTGGCAACGATGGATTTTACCACTAAACCACTTGCGCGATGTTGAGTGACGGAAAGTAAACTAAAACAATTATATAGTATAAAAATAATGTCTTCCTGAATTCCAATTTCCCGCTATTTGAGCATTGGGTAGACAGAGATTGGGGCAAGTCTAGAAGTGCCAGGATGACTCTAATGGATTTTACAGACTTCTCCTGAGCAGAGAGCAGCCAACCTTTTGGGCCAGCAAAGCCAATGTGTTCTTCCAATCATAATTACAGGAGAGCATGATGGTGGCGTTTCATTTACTGAATTGCTTCGAAACTTCAGCAAGAGGTGGAGGATGGTGGGCAGCGCGATTCCCTTCCGTTCCTCGCTCCTCAGAAGCTGGCTGCACAGGCACAGAGACAGCTCTCAATGCATGTTCGCGTAGGACTTAAGCACCCCATCCGCTAGTATCGGATACTTGCAGCTTGGAGCTGCTCATCATAAAGAGTGACACGGTGTTTCATCTTCCGCAGGGCCACGACCGTAAAACACTCAGGCCAGATTCTTGCCCAAAATCTGGCAGTCTGATTGTGAAAGACTTGACTGCTTCATCCCCGAGGTTCAAAGATTCACTGACCACATATTTGGGGTCTCGAGAAATAACGGTGACCTAAATTTTCACACAAGCTGTCTGGATGCCGTCAACCAGTCTTTACCAATCGATAACATCGGCAGCTTGGTCCAGAGCATTCTATTCTTCAATGAGAAAGGCACGACAATTTCAGATATTCTTAAGCAGCTCACTAGAGCAGTATCTGCGACTCAATGAACTGACCAGCTCCACAAGTCCTGGTGCCTTACACATCGTGTCAAACAGCGTCTCCTGGATGGCAGCTGGCACTTTGGGCAAGGCCCTCCTTAGAATGCCAAACTTCTGCCCAACAATTCATCCACAGGATACGGCGTCTTAAGGGCATTCTGAGCTGACGTCCTTGGTTTCTCTACGGAAAGACGGAAAGACGGAGGGACAGATTTATGCAATTTATACTGGGCGTCGTCAATGACGAATATAGAGGTATTTAGGTACTCAAGTAGCACTGACGACGATCCATGGATGACTTGAACTGATCACTCTTTGAATTCACACTGTTCGAATTTTATATTTGGCTTTCCACGTACCTTTAAATGCTTACATCGAAGAATTTGCCAATGTTCAAAGCATTAATTTTTTTTTTCAAGAATTCAAAGTTCATTTCTAATAGTTCTGGGTTTGTTCTAAACCTGCCCGTCCGTTCCTGGCCCCCGTCCATGGCCCTGGTTCGATCCCGGGTTTGCACTGTTTTGCACATTTTCCTTCTTAACTTCAAAAATAGACCATATGACCGACGCAGTTGCATTTGCGTCTCCACCTCCAGCATTCAAAGCACACCTGGGCGTGAAAAATCCAGTCAGCTTCACATATAAATTTCTGGAGGCAAGTGGAACAGTTGCCAAACCTGCTTCGGATGGTCATGCATTTTCGTGCACAGGCTGCGGCTCGACCGGAACGTGTCCCGCAGCGAAACCTTCGTTCGGTGCGTCGATCACGGTCGCGCGCCGGCTGTACGCCGTGGACATGACGGGCTCGTCGGCATCGTGATCCATCTGCGCAGTTCTTCGGTGCCTGTGGTGGTGGTGGTGGTGGTGGTGTGAGTGGCGTTTGCGACCGGCCCAGTCGTCTGTTGTACGTCCATGTTGGTTGCCGTCGCCTTCGCTGAAGGTATACATATACGAACCGCCGCTGCCACCGTCAAAGAATGGGAAATCGCTGTAACTGTTGTCGTCCGGTTCTGGACCAGACATCGAAACATATATGCTGCGGAGGAAGTAGGCCGCGCTGATGACAAGCGGGATGAGCTGTGCGGCGGAGTCGACGTTGTTCACGTTGCTGATATTGTTCCAGGAGATGACCAGCTCGATGGCCATGACGAGGATAGCTGCGACGATGACATCCGAAATCGTGCGAAATTGTTGCAAAGAGACGATACGGTCTTGGGTAATTCTGTGAGCTTTCGTAAGTCTCGGGTCTCGTCGCTCAACAGGAAGGGGAACCGGTTACCTCCATCCACGTCTTTTCCTCCTCCGCCTCCACCGGTAATCATCAAACATCCCAATTCCGTCACAGAATAACCAGGTACCCATGACTAGCATTGCAATGTGTATGACGATGTTGATGGCGGTGAGGGCCGTGCTATCCAGCAACATCTGTCCAAAGAAGAATCCGTACTGTTGACAGCTTTTATCCGTTCCCGGTGGTCTTGTATAGACCCCTGCGCACCAAAACCATATCTGCATACCCAGAAGCGTGCCAAACATCAAAGCCGTGCCCGTCCTAAACAGCCATCCCATTCTTATCCTATTCCATCGTTCGGTGTCCATCCGAGCATGACAGCACGTGATTACCCTCCAAATATAAACAGGAACCAGAAAATAAAGGGTGCCGCAGGCGAGTAGCAGAACGACGTATATCTCGGCCGCCTGAAGCACGCCTAGGTGCAAAGCTAAGCCGATAGTGGTGGCAAGGATGGTGAGCCCGTTCAGAAACTTGAGGTTCAGCGCGTCAGATTCGAGGAACCAACAGGTGATAATCATACCGAACCACTGGAGGTAGAAGGCGATCCGAATACCCAAGCCATAGCTACCAGCATGGCCTGGAATTTGACAAGCGGCCATTATTGTGTCGACGTACTGACCTGCCAGCCATGAGGTTCCGTTCAGGAGCAAGTAACAGTAGGAAGGAAGGGATACCAGCTGCGCTCCACCACAAGCATCCGACAGCAGGAGGAGTACATAAGCCCACTCGCCCCATCTGACAAGAGCCGACATTCCATATATCCCGACGGTGATAATGCTGTAGCATAGTCGCACGCCTTCTGCGCTGTAGCCTGAAGCAGTCCGACGCCATTGTACGCATACGGCATACTTGCGCGTATCGAGCGACACATCCAAAGAAAGATCGGGCCACGCAGACGCCGGCAGCGAGAAATAGATCCCCGACGAAGCCATGGAGTCGAGCCACGTTCGGCAGCGCTCCTGCGGCTCGGGGTGGGTTGCACTGCAGCTGGGCCGTCCTGGATGACAGCTCGCCCACAGGACGTCCCGTCTCGCGTCATCCGTTGCCTCGTGCGGTGTTGTTTTCGTAGTGTCACCCCAGATATGCTGGGCCTCTCAAATCGAGGCGGTGGGGGAGATTAGCCGTGAAATGGGGCGGTCGCGTTGTGCTGTTGAGATGGTGGACGAGTGATTGATCAGCACGCGAGAAGACGGACGGCGAGAGACGCCACTTACAAAGCTCACATAGGTGGAATTGAGAGAGAATGCAAAACATTAACAAGTGCTCCATCTAGAGGGAGACCAGAAAGAGGAAAACAACAGTAGAAATTTCCTCGGTGTTTCGCCAGTCAATGCCAACCTAAATCTCGGTGCGCGATGCACTCCGGAAGTCGTTGCAGTTCGCTCGAACCGCATTCATGACCCGCAACCCATATACGCTCAATATAGTATGTCTGCGTACGAACACGTACCGTAAGACCTGCCTCTGAGTTGGCGAAAACAGGTGCTTCCCAAAAGATCCTCCAATAAAGGGCCACTTGACCTGTGCATGACAGACACTTGCGACCAGTCAAGACAGCCCAGCTCGCCAAAGAGTGAGTCCATGCATATCTGTTGAGCGCCGAATGAACTCGGCCAGCAATTGTTCTGGCAAGTTTCGCAGTGATGACTGGTCTTTGCCGTTCGCATCTGAATGAGATATGGCATTTGATACTTATAGAATCTAAGTATTAGTTGCTCGAGATGTCTAGCACACTGCCGGTCCCGTAAACACCTCGCTTGAAACAACGCTTGTGACTCCTTCTCGTGTCTGAATTCGCACCTGGGGGCCTTGCTCTATGCGTTCTCATCTGTGGCTTTTCGCCCACCCAGATGGCTCATCCGCTTCGCCATGCTTAGACCTGTTCCCTTTCTCGACTCGAGTGCCTTCGACCATCGCTTCTGGTCTTTGATGGGCTTTCCCTGGCCGTTAAGACCGAGAATTTCCATCAGCTCTGGTATCTCGGCGTGGTCCCTCGTTGTCCGCATCCTATGGCACCAAGTGACTTTCTTGTCCTCCACAAGATGCGGCTCCTCTACCTCGTCGTTGTCATTATCCGTGACGCTCGTCGTCCGGCTGTGCATCTTGCTGCCCTCTTCGCTCTCTGTCCCGCTCTTTGCGCCGATGGGCCCACCCAGTCGTAGCTTCCGGTCGAATTCCTGCGTCGGGCTCGCGTCCGGACTCTGTAGTTCGACTGGCTCGAACAGGAATTCTCCTCCTATTTGCCGCTGGTCGCCGCCTTTGATCGCCAGCCCGCTCTTGATTTGTTTGACGCCTTGGAAGATACTGTTGAGCGAGCTCTTGAACAAGCCTTTGTTCCCGACGTACGCAGGGCGCTGGCCCAACGCCAGGGTCTTGACCATGCCCAGCTCCTGATACAACCTTCGTGTCGGGTCTGCGTATATCGGGTACGGGCAATCTGATTCGGCGGCGTACATATCGATCAACGCTGGGTCACCACATCCTATGACAGCAATGAAGGTGCTGATGGGCAGACCCAGAAGCGACTCGGCGGTGATGGAGGCAGAAAGGGTTCGAAGGTATTCTTGGCAGTTCTAGAAACCCAGCAGGTCGTCTATTAGCCTTTTCCTGTCAAGCAAAAGACAGATGCGGGATGGTGCAGGTGGAAAGTTTCGAGCTTACACCGCAGAAGAAGTGCCGCACGAAGATGATCAGGACCCTGCGCGCGACATTGCGGCCCGTATACAAGCTCTTAAAGGTGTGCGTTTTCCCATGCCTGTCTAACACAATATAGTCGCCTATTCGGCGTATCGTTGCGGGCGAAGGCAGCTCGTCGTTGCTGAGGACCTCGCCCTGGAAGTCTGCCGGGTTGACATCGTTGTCTGCCTGGATGCTGCTTCTTGGCGTAGTTCCAGTCTCCTTCTTGGCTTGTGCTACTGGCAATGCTGGTTCCAAAGCAGTCTGCTCGCTGGTAGTTGGTCTGTCTTGCTTGACTGCTGAGGCCGTTGTTGGGACTGGTTTCCTCACTGGGCTTTCGCTGGCTTGCGTGGTGCGATCCACTTGTGATACGGCATTCTCAACCGCCGGAGGGTTTGCTGTGGCCATCGATTTCGGAACACTCAAGCCTAGTTAAGCACTGGTAGATTTATTGTAGTTGTAGTCGCAGCGAACAGACGATAAGCTTCACCCAAGCGTCTACTAGATTCAGAGTCCCACTGGCCTTGAATCTGTAGCGGCGTTCCGCAATTTCAGGGGCCCGATCTTGGCGACCCAGCGTTGTGACGTCGTGCCCTGGGACAAAGAACACCAAATACTTGCTTGCAGGCGTTTCCCTGTCATATCCACCAGACGTTTACTGTCTGCTCTCTATAATTCAGTTACTAGTCACTTTTCGGGGGTATACTTCTATATACCTCGTTGAGATGGTTAGTGGCACACAATGTCTTAAGACTCCTGCAAGTCCTGGGCTTGTTGGACTTTTTCCCAAACCTTACCAACCAGGACCACGAATTACGAGCCCGGACACTTTCAAAGCAGGGCCCACTGCACTTTCCACAGGAAATTTTCAAGTATCTCAAGAGTTATGATTGCAGAAGTGATTGGCCCGGCGGTAGTTGTCCATGTGTGGCTATCCCAAAACTGCTTATTCCAAAAGAGCTGGAGGTATTTCAGAGTTCATCCCAAAGACCTCTGATGCCAAAGGCACTATCCGGTGTCTAAGCCTTGGAATCCTCTATGCTGCCAAGTAATCCATATAATGTTGGCACTTGTAGACTTCGTACTGTGATGTGTCGTCTGGACAGCTGTGAAAAAGATGCTTAGTTTAGTGCTCAAGTGAATTCAGAAGGGCCTGATGAATGCACAGTGGGTTTCAAACCAAAGCACTTGTACCTCAGACTTGCATGGACTTCTTCTATTGCAAAGACTAAGTGCCTCAGGTGATCTAGTTGCACAGTGACCAAGCAATAGGAGTCTAATATCACAGTGCTAGGAGTCCTCAGCCAACAACAAGACTTTGCACAAATGTTTCAAGACTTGAACACCCAGTAAGGTCTATGGTGCTTTCTGAAATTCATAATGAATACAGTAAGCCCGGATAGGTGGAAATTGACTCTTAGTACTCAAGCCCCAATTTCTCTTTCCTACAGAAGGTGTCATACTGATCGATTCCCAACTGGTAGCATGTTACCTTACTAGGATCCAAGTGATTGCTGATCCTACTTCACACTAGAAGACAAAATTAGAGTCCCAAATCCTGGCCCTTTATGGCTTGATCTCAGTCTGCGGTGTCCAGGCCGCCCTGTGACCAGCGAATGCTATGCAACGGCTGAGAGCCCCAGGATTGGCGATAGGTATGCAATATTGACTGCTGTATAGTGTTCGATGTGGCATTGCGAACGCAACCTTCCAAGGTTGTTTCCCAGTCTGTATGCAGCTAGGGCGAGAGCGAGGTGGCTGCCGACTATCTTCGCCAACTCAGGACGTGTTGGGAGGACAGGAGGATTCCATGGTCTGCGAAGTGCACATATAAGTTAATGTACGTCTTGCACGTACTGACATTGGTAGAGGAGATATGGCAGTTCGATGAGGAATCAGCCCCTCCGAAATGTTGCGAGAAATATATATTTTCGAAAAATATGTGCCCGGAATTGTGCAATTCTCTCCGGGGGCCTATCCTTCGACCCCAGACAGCGCTCTCTTGGAGATTATAGCACACCATAATTCCACGCCTGACGATACCACGCACTGCGTCACTCGAATGCTTGCCAGTTCCTCGTTTCTTGATACCCTCACGCTTTCACCCGGTCCTTCTACATTTTATGTCTATTATGATTAGACCATCGGTGTTGAGGATATACACCATGCGCCTCAACACATTCTCGGATTGCTGAAGACCACGAGTTTTCAATAGCAAATATGGGCAACGGTCATCAAGGCGTAGACTGACCCCCATCTTCGTACAGGCCGTTACCGCAAGGATGGACACGAGTTCTCGACTTGACCAGTGAGCCTGGCAAATCGCTGCAGTGCAGGCTGAGACACATGGACCTTCAGCATCCTGAAGCTTACATTGCTCTGAGATATGCCTGGGGGAGTAGCAGCAACCGGTTCAGCATGCACATTTCCGATGACCTCTCCCACGGCGTATCGTCTTCCGGAACGAGCGGCACCATCTCCTTTACGCAGAGTCTGTACGATGCGCTCCAAGACCTGTGGGATTGTGAAGACGTTCAGCCCAAGACCTTCTGCATTGACCAGATTTGCATCAACCAGAGCGACGATGAGGAAAGAAGCTGCCAGATGGCTCAGACGGACAAAGTTTACCACAATGCGAGACGGGTCATAACGTACCTGGGTCCTCGGAAGCAAGAGGACGACGTTGCCTTGGACTTGCTGCTACGAATTTATCACCATTTCGAGCCACTCACCAAAAAAATCAGAGCTTGATAGTATCTTCAACGATTCTTTGGCGGACAGTGGCAGTAGCATGTATGGGAAGTATCGGCGCATGGAGGCTGAAGCGATTCCTGTTCAGTTTGTATTCCCCGACAATCTGTTCCGAGGTAAACAACATAGCATTTTCAAATCCCCAGATCGGATTATCTCTGGACTATGGACCGAGAGGCTTTGGCTAGTGCAGGAGAACGTTCTGAAATTACATACAACCTTTTGGAGAGGCTGCCAAACCCTGTCTTGGACAACTATCCGTCTCGTCTGCGGCCTGGCTGTGGCCAGCCTTGTGCCCTGGATCGAGAAACGCGGTGCGATCCTGGGACTTTCCCGACGACGCATGACAAGGCACCGAAGAAACGACAACGAAGCAGGAATTCTGCTCAAGAAACAGCTCTGCCTGGACAGCCTAGTTCAGCTAGCATCTTCGCGAGCTTGCAATGACCCAAAGGACAGAATTTACGCTGTGTTGGGACTGGCTGCAGACGTCGAAGAGCTTCGCATTGTTCCTGACTATACCAGTGCTGCCGCGCAAGTCTTTACAGACCTTTCTGTAGCGTTCACCAGACACGAACTTTACAAGAACCCTGCGCACTGCTTGGTAGACCTGGAAAAGTCAAACGCAAGCTACAATGATCTTGATGATATGCAGCACGATGCTGATGTGACTATACCTTCATGGGTGCCGGCATATTCATATGGTGGCATATGTACCAAACCGTATCACACGCACATTAACGCATCGCAAACACAAGATCTAGCTGGCATACCGAGAGCACTGGCGAAGCTCTTTGACCTCGAGCCCACATCAACTCTCGTCGATGGGATGATGATAGTGAAAGGCATGCGACTCTCTACTTCTTTGGACGAGTGTTTCCAATGTAGCCAAAAGGCTGTTGGTGGCCTTGGGTCTCAACGAGGACATGCAGCCATATTCGAAGCACTAACAATGGGGCAGATGCTACCCAACAGGCACAATGAATTAGTGGACGCAGCAGAGGCTGAAGCTCTTTGCGAGATGATAGACCAACTACGATGCGCACAAAGAGGAAATCGGGTTCGCAACAGAGGGCATCCTGACGAGTTTTACCTGCCAGACGCTCATGTCGCCGTTGATTCTCAGGGCGTGGCAGATGCCCTCTAGAGGAGTGCTCGTTTGTTTATGAATAGGTCTCTGTGGATGACAAATGACCGACGCCTGTGTTTGACGTCGAAGCGAGTTCGGAAGAACGATATTGCAGCTATCATTGTCGGCGTATGCTGGATATACTTCCTCCGCCCCTCAGGAGACTTTTTTGAGCACGTTGGCCGGGGCCATGTGACTGGATGCATGCAAGGCGAGTCTTTCGAGATGACCAGCTGGGTAGAGAATGTTGAGACTTTTCGATTGATACAAGGGGAATTTTCTTGACGATCTGCTGTCATACTACGTATGTCTGACGGATAGGGTACCCAGGGGCACAAATGCAATATTTCTTTTTATTCCGGGGGGGGGGGATGACGACCAACCTGGACACCGGCAGAACCACGGAATCAAAACCGTACACTTTCAAAAGAAGGCCAATTGAGCACACCTCAGGCAACCTTTCTGAGTTAGAAGTGACTGATCCTGTGGTGTGTGTGGTGCTCATTAAATTGAAGGTTTGTTCCAAGACTGATTATTCCATGGGTATGTACATCAAAGGTGGCTATCCCAAAGCAGGTGGTCATCCCAGAAGTGCGTGCTCACCGAGGCGCTGTCTGGGATTAAAACCCGCGCGACACCATGTCACCGTATTCTACTATCGCCCAACAAGGCAACCGAGGTTACAGTCGTTTTCTCACATGCGGCTTTCCAATAGATTAACTACCCTGCAGGCAATCATCCTCAATTTCGCGAGTCCGCCGGCACCACAGCGCGCGCTCCCGGGGTCACGCAGCCATGGTGATAGTCGGGCGTGCTAGTCCAAGAATACGCAGTTAGGACCGTCTCGTACTTTCATTCCTCTTATTCATCATTTCACTTAATCATCTGAACATTCAAATATGGAAGGCTAGCTGTAAGTTCGCAAGCGCCCGGGCGACACCGAAAAAGGCAAATGAAGCGCCTATGGGTTGCGAGGGTGAGACTACGCTCGAGCGCGTTGACAGAGTGTCGAACAGCTCCCGGGCTCCCGGACGCGGTCCGGCCTGCCGCGTCCGGAACACATCAGACGTCGTAGCGTAGCAGGAATGCCTGACGGCCGTCTCATGTTGAACCCTGAGTGGTGAGATTGGATGAGGCTGCATTGAGTAGAATCTTGCGTTGCACGCTCAAGTGACTAGCCTCAAATCGAAAAACTCGGGGTGCTTGCGTAACGTTTGTACTGCAAAAATCTCGCGGATGAGGCACATGTCGCCCACCGACGGTCACACCAAAAGGATTTGCAGGTATATCGGTTGCAGGAATTGAGCTTGCCGGAAAATGCGTGTCTCGAAGTATCTTGATATCTTGAACAAAATGGTATACAAACAAGGACCAGCGCCGCAGAATAGCCTCCCGCTGTCTAATGCACCCTAATTAAATAAGAATTGGCAATGTTGCTTGCTATGCCTTGAGCAACTCAGTCATTGGGAGCGCCGGCCCATGCCGCCGGTCCAGGCACTTGTTGGCCGATATCACGTAGGCGATGCCGCAGAAGAAGACGATGTACCCGAACCAGTGGTAGAGGGCTGAGCCGCTAGAGCTCGGCGGGCCTTGCAGCGTGCCTTCGCGAGCAATGCGGTCTTCCTCGAGTCTCCTGGCCTCATCCTCCAGCCGTATCCTCTCATCATTGGCCATTCTCGCCTCTTCATCCTCGCGTATTCTGTCCTCTTCCTCCTGTTTGACCTGCGCCTCTTCGTCGGCGAGTTCTTGCGCGATGCGCCGCTCGTTCTCCTCGATGAGGCGCGTCTGCTCCTCCTCTGGCAGCGTAGTGAATCGGGCGACGTCCTCGTCCCACTTGTGCACGCAGTCCCTGTTCCAGTTGCAGTCCTCGACCTGGCCGTATGCGGGGTGCTTGTAGCGCGGGTGTCTGCTGGGCCAGTTGGAGGCGTGGTAGTGGTGGCGCACGAGCGAGTGGCGCGTGTCGTGGGTGCCCGAGTCCGAATGGCCCTGGCCAGCGGCGAAAGCCTCCACGTTGAGCACCAGCACGCGGTCCACGACTTTGGACTCGTCCAGATCGTGAAAAGTATCCCAGGTGATTTCCGCGGGGGGCTTGCCTTCCTCCTGGCTCTCGAGCAGCCTGTCCTCGTTCAATTGGGCGATGATGGCCTTCGTAAAGGCCGAGGGCCCCGTGCCGGAGATGACCTCATCGAAGTCCAGGACCACGTCGCCCAATGGCACGTTCTGCTTCTGCGCAACGTCCACTAGCCAGGCCATGATGTTCTCCACTAGGCGCATCATGACCGGAAGGTGGGGTTTGCACATGAAAGTCCACTGGCAGAAGGATCTGGACTTGGGCCCCAGAATGGGGTGGTCCTTCCACTCGGGCTCGTCGATCTCAACGCCGATCACCATGTTGATGTCCTTGTGGTCGTAGCGTTCGGGAATAAATTTGGACATGGGCTTCATGGCCTCGACGTCGATGTCAGCGTAAACGCCGCCCTCTGCGTACATGATGAGGTAGCGCAAGAGATCGGCCTTGATGATTGCCGCCTTGACGTCTCGGTAGAAGGCGACTATGTCAGGCCTGTTGAATCCCTCAGAGCCATAGTGGTATTCTACGTACTGTAGGTCGTTTCCGTCGGTGAGGACTTCATATCGCCAGCTGGGATTCTTGTCGACCCAGGACCTGGCCTGGTCTATATCTCGTTGCTCGAAGTGCAGTGGGTCCACCTTCCATGTTTGCCAGATCTTTGGTGGGAAGTCTGCTCTAGTCTGTACGGGTGAATCTCTGGTTTGAGGGAAGTCGGTGCCGTAGGGCAGTGATGGTGTGTTGACGTTGTTGTGGACGTCTGGGATCGCTTGCACGTGCTGCCTTGGGTCACTGGCGCGGCCGTCGAGCAAGAAAAACTGGACTATGACGAAGAAGACACAGGCGCCGGCAAACAGCGGAAGCCATTTTCGAATGGTAGACGAGCGCATGCCGTTGCGAAACTGGCCGTTGAGCCTGGGAGAAGTGAGGGGAGAGCCCAGGGAGAAGGAGGCAATGCTGAGGGGCATTGCGAGGAGCCGAAGGCTGCAGTCGCGTGCGTGCCTTTGTTGGCGACTAGAGAAGCCGCAGAAGCCGACACTCCTGTTGCGATTGCTCTGAAGGACAGTCGTGAGGCGCCGCAGCACAGCGAAGCCAACACGTCTCACTTATGGGCGTAGGTGCGAAGGGCGGCCATCAATGCCCGCTCCGAGTACGGCTTGTGCTTGTTCGACGGGTGACGACGGAAGCAACAAAAAGTAAAAGTGAAGGACAGTAAGCAGACCAAAGGGTAGGTGGGAGTTGTTTGGTGGCGGAGGTGACGCCAGTGGGTGGAGTAAAGGCTGATGCTGGCGCAAGTGGGATTGTTGTGGATTACGGCCCCCGAGAGACTCGACCCTTGGATACGATCTGATTCTGCAGGAAAGAAGAAGGAAAACTGCTGGACGGAGAGTGAGAGAGAGAAAAAAGGGGGCAACGCAACGCAACGCAAACGCAACGGCGTGTCACACTTTGGGTTTTGGACGTTAGTTGTTGAGGCACACGAGGGCAAGTGGCGGACTAGACAATTGCCTTGTGCTATTGGTGGTCAAGAATGCAATGAATCAGGAACGCAGCTCTCATTTCGATGTTTCCGCTTTCCCTCTGGTCACAACCCAGGCCGTTCTTTGTCTTCCACATCCGGGTAGGCAGGTAGGTAGCCCTCTTCTCCGTGTGGAATGCCGGCCCTGGTCCTTGTTCCTGGCCTTGCTGCACTGCTGCCCTGCTGCCCTGCAGCCGACGTGGTGCTACTTCATGTATTAGCATTGCTTGAGGTACTGTGTACCAGTACACCACACACACAAGCACACACGCTCAACGCCACTTCACCAACACTTACCAGACCGACGGGTGGGATTGCCGGAGCACTACATGTTCATTGGCCTATCAAAGCCCAAGCCTAGGCAGCCGGCGTGGAGCCATAGCCCAATCGCGACTACGGTGACCAGCCTTCACACTACTCTATACGGCGGGAGGGAACCATGGGAACCATGAGAACCATGAGCACCATGACAACCATGACAACCGAGAGAACCATGCTCCATCGCGTATAACTATCTGCCGAGTGAGTTCCATGTGATAAGATCTGCAACTTCGCGTCTGAGCTTTGCTCTAGTTGACAGCAAAATGGCGGACCAGACCTCGGTTCTGGCCCTATCAACGTCCGGATGAACGAGTCACTCAAAAGTCGCTCTTTGGAATCGCGGAATATTCCACACTGTAGTGCAGAGAGGAGTAGATTAGGTGAGAGTGCTACGACACAATGTCAAAAGCAAACGTGGTAAAAGTAATGCTACTGCAGATCATAAAGGCATCCCAACTTTCTGCTATATACACACGACACACCGGCCGAGGCTTGCGACGCTCTCTCTCCTATCAGCTGGCATTCAACACTACTTCACCCTGGCGGTCTGAACCAGGTCCCGCGCCCTTATATTGGTTACGCAAAGTGGCTCAGGAGATCGGGCCAAACAAACCTAGTGGCACGGTGGTGTGTGGCACTGCCTTACCTCCTACTCAGTACTATAGTAGCCTTTGCAATTTGAGCCTCTGTGTACTCCCTGAACGGTCTGAACGGTCTGAACGGTGGGCTGGGGGGCCAACACCGGCACCGATTTGGAAACACATTGACTACGTTCCACCGGCGCCAGTCACAGATAATGCAAGGGCTGCCCTTTTCGAACCGGTACAGGTGGGGCCCTCCCGGCCTCTCAGCCTCCCAGCTCCCTTTCGCATTCCTACTGCGTACTGTACAGACCACGCAGATTACACAGTCCTTTGTAAATCTGGGACGTGCGCCAAGGTGCCCTGCGAGCTTGAAGAGGACGTGTCCGCCACTGCGACGGGCTGACTTGGCATCGGCTTTGGTTATCCTTTTGGGCAGCCCGACTAGCCCGTCCAATAAACACTCTGGCCCCCTTTTCCACTTTGTTTTGCGGACCAGCTTTCCCATCTTGCAAAATTGCTGCTGTCCCTGCAGTCCGAACAGGCGCAACCACTTCGACTTGCTTTGCGGTACGGATCCTACAGGCCTCTTCGGTTGCCGACTTTGCAACTCCGGCCCCACATCCTCCCAATGTCTCGATAGTCTTTCAGGGCGCCCCGTCATCCAACAGCAAACATGTCAGGCAGTCTGTCACACCAAATCGGGCTTCTCGATGGTGCACAAGATGCGGCCGGATCCACCTGGCTACAAATACGCCGCACAATCTCGACTGCCCGGCCTAGCAGCAAGATGCTGCACCCCTCCAATCTACTGCGCTTGGTCTCGCCCAGATACTCCAGCAAGATTGACGACAGGGACTCCAAGCCGTTGCGGCCCACCGCATATCTCGACGGCCTGCGCGGCTTCGCCGCCTTCCTCGTCTACTGGCACCATCACGTGCTCTGGTCGCATTCCTTCGTCTACAACAGGTCAGGTGACATCCTCGAGAACGCGTGGGGTTACAAGGGCCAGCACCACCTAGCCACCTTCTATGGCGCGCGTATCTTCTTCACTGGAGGCCACCTTGCCGTGGCCATCTTTTACGTCATCTCAGGCTACGTGCTCACCATAAAAGCCCTCCAGCTCATCCAGGCGGGGCAGCACAGCCGTGTGAGCGAGGTCGTTGCATCAGCCCTATTTCGAAGATGGTTCCGCCTCTACATACCCCTCATCGTCACAACGTTTGTGTATGTCACATCGTTGCACGTGTTCGGATTATGGACCCCGCAGACGGAGCCGAAGGACACCTACGCTGAGGAGGTCTGGAACTGGTATGTCGAGTTCAAGAACTTCAGCTTCTTGTTCAAGGACGGCGCGCTGTGGCCCTCATACAATGGGCATTTGTGGTCCATCCCGCTGGAGATGCGTGGCTCCATCATCACCTACGTGGCCGCTCTGACTTTCGCCCGAGCAACAACGCATGCGCGACTCCTCTGCGAGCTCGGCCTGGTCATCTACTTCATGTTCATATGCGACGCCTGGTATGCCGCTGTCTTCATGACCGGCATGCTTCAAGCCGACCTCGACCTGCTGGCGCGACGACAGGAGCCCAACAGCGGGTTCCCTACGTTCCTCCGTGACCTGGAACGCTACAAGAAGCCCATCATCTACGGGTGTCTGGCGGTCGCCTTCTACACGTCCGGCGTGCCTTGCCATACGAACCGGATGGAGGAGCTACGCGCCAATCCTGGCTGGTACTATCTCTCCTACCTCAAGCCCCAGGCCGTGTACGACCCGAAGTGGTTCTTCCTCGCTATTGCCGCCAACTGCATCGTCGTGGCGGTTCCGCGCGTGCCGGCCATGAAGGCATTCTTCGAGGGCCCTTTCTGCCAACATCTTGGCTACATCTCCTTCTCGCTGTATCTGGTGCACGGACCTGTCCTGGCGACGCTCGGTGACCGGATATATCACGCAGTGGGATGGGTTTCGCCTCTACCAAAGAGCCTGGAGATGATGGCTGGGTGGAGCAATAAGCTGCCACTGCCCACTTCAGGACCTTTGGGTCTCGAGCCGGCTTTTCTGCTGCCGAACCTCATTTTGTTGCCAGTCACGCTGAGTTTAGCTGGATTCGTCACGCGGACGGTTGATGAGCCAGCAGTCAAGTTTGCGCAGTGGTTTTGGAACCTGATACATAAAGAAGACCAGAAGCCGCCACAGAACGGAAGGGTGGTTGGTTCGGAGAGGACGGAATGATTTCGAGAATACTGACTGCCTTGTGGTATCACATACGCAGCTGGAGTCATCATTGGTATAGAAAGAATCAAGAGGGACCATCTTCAATATTGAGCTACGCACTAGTGTTGTGTCGTCGGAGCGTATGCACACTCTTTGTCTTGATATGCTCATGTGTGACACAAGGGTCGTACCGCAGTGAACGCCCACGTTTATTTTGATGAGTGTGTATCACCGGGCACTGCAAGTAAGCGGATTAGTAACGTCCAGTCTACCTCGTCGACAATGGTTAGCTTAGGGATGCCACTGGAGCAATGGAAGCATGAATTGGGTGTTATTTATAGATTGACGAGCTCAGATTTGGCTTGGAGACAAACCGACTTGAGGAAGTGAATGCGATGTGCTTAGTATCACAAGCTCTGACAGTACTGACCTTGGGTGAGCAGCTCCTCTCTGACTTACTCACTTTGTTGTGCGAGGCGCTCGCACTTGGACGTTCAGTATTCAGATCAGACTAGCGACATTCTTCGGGTCGCAGACAGCTCTCTGCCACGGGCTTCACCAAGCATATTGGTCCTCTAGGTGGTAGGTCAAACTTTGCGAAGCGCAGTCTAATGATCTCGTCGTCTGGACTCCGGAAATGGAGCTCACAATACCGTCGCTGTGTAAAAATCGATGCTTACCCTTGCGAATAAGCTCAAGAGACGTTGTCCACAGTGTTGAGGTTCAGACTAGAGGTGTGTGATGTAGCAGATCACAGGCTGATCAACTGCTACTCAGCTGGCTTTGCCGGAGGTGTGGTCATATTGGTCGCAAAGCAGTGCTGTTTAATGTATAAGTGTGGCGAGGTTGTGTGTCCTGGACGAGAAGGGGGGGGGGTGGTCAAAAATGTATAAGGCCGTTGGCTTTTGCACTCACAACTCACAACAGCATGCACGACCTCGAGTCTTGAGAAAAATGGAAGAATGAGTAAAGGAGTCACATGCAGCTTACACAAATATGAGTTGGAAGCGAAAATGCCGGGCCAGCCTCTGTATTAGTTGTCTTTCGGTAGCCTCCTGAAGTCGTGAGCTCAGATTCATCATCCTCGCTGTCAAACACAAAGCTCATTTACCTCAGCGTCGATAATATTCTCCGTCTCGTCGCCCGACAGGCTAGTTGTTCCACGACATGGCATGCCTCTCCCATGCTTGACTCATCTTTTCAACACCATATAATGGGCCAGAAAAGAGCAGATCGAGAATGTAGGCAATGCAGCATACCACGGTGGTGCTCGACCAGCCCGCCCTCCCTATTTTCCCCTGAGCTTCCGGACTGCTCAGACGCGAAGGAGCAGAAAGGCTGATTGATTTGGCAGAGGGTGAACTGGAAAAAGGTGAGCGAAGCTTGCTCCAGGGCTGGCAGGGAAACGAGCCTCAGGATACTCAGTGGAGTGTGAAAGCTTTCGAGAGTCGACCTCAGAAGATTGCCAACCTGGACTTAGAGCGGGTCTTGAACAAGCTCCGGCTCGCTCTACTGTGGTACACAGTAGACACCATAGTCAAGGAGGTCTTTCGGCGGCCTAAGTCACCCAGCACTCAGGACCGCTTTCCGCCGTCTCCTTCTCGGAGACATCTGACGAATCCGCTTGTCGATAGTAAGCAACAGGGCCACTGGTGTCCTTCGAATTCCCGGGGCCAGGCGCACTGCTGGCTCCACTCTGTGGGTCCCGATCAGCCCACAAACCGCGCTTACGGATCGCAGAGCAGGCCAACTTGATCTGAAATCGGTCGACTTTAGGCGCGAGTCTGCCCACCTGGGACCTGCGCCAGACGAGACTCGCTGACAGTTCTGACCACATGGCACGATGTGCCTCCAACTACCACTCGACGCCGTCATGTGCCCGGCTAGATGTTGGATCGAGCCTTCCTTGCGGGCCTGCGCACGAGAAATTCTCGGCGGCCATCTGCCCATGACGAGAAGATCTTCCTTTGAGAAATGACCGATTGAACAGGAAGGTAAGGCTTGAACCGGGAGCACAATCTCTGTGCAACGAAGATATAAGATGCATGTTCGTGAAGTTGCAGTCGTGAATCCTGTTGTGTTCCATCATCAGCATTAAGAACCTCACCACCATTACACCTAAGACACACTCCACAACAACAATCTATTCAGTCGTCCCAACCTAAAACAGAAAACACCTGAGATCTTCAGCCATTGTTTCTTTTCCTCGAATCATCACTATAAACCTAGGACCATTGTCATACCAACATCAACTCACCGGCTCCACTTTTGCATCACACACACACCACTGTGACCCAAGTCGCAAAACAACTCTCGCACAAAACAAACAGCTACACAATGTCGCCAATCATCGCTCGTGCTGCCCTTCGTGCCACCCGTGCAGCTGCACAGGGACAACAGTCTAGGCAATTCTCGGCTACTATCCAGGCCGTACGCAACATGGCACGCTCGTTCGAGCCTCATCCGTTCCAGAGGCTGCCCCTCAGCGCTCGTCCCCAGGCCGGAGACTGGAGCAAGCTGGTGAAGCGCTCCGCTTCGCAAGCCCTAATGTAAGTCGCGTTTCCGCTGGCTTTGATTTGTGAACTCGTCCCTGACTGTGTGCTGTTTAGTTACTTCCCTGGCTTTGGCTTGGTTCTTGGCTGGCCGTTGTTGGCTCAAGGTCTCCTCGACGGTAGCATGGGTTCGCTTTAGAACAGTTGAGATGGGTTCTTTTTCTTTTCTACCAAGTGAGGATTTTGCAATAGGGGGAGTCATTGAGGAGGGGAGGAAGACGGTTCGCATTTGATGGGACCCTGCAGGAGTCTCATGGCCGCGGCGCTTTGCGACTTTTTTTTGGCTGGCGTTCCGGATGGATAGGTTCTTTTGTTAGATTTTTGATACCACTTGAGTACTGTAGTACCTTGCTGATTTGTTGAAAATATTACTTGTTAAAAGCTTTCCGCGAGACTGGAGTTCGATGTGAATGTGGCCAAGAATCGCCTTGTGGAAAGCGCTGCGTAACAGTGTGGGCATCTGTTCACTTGGTTTGCATACGCCTGTGATATGGTAGATCTCAAATTGGCCGTCCACATTGAGGGGTAGATATAGAGCGGCTCAAGAAGATAGAAAGTGTCCTGCTTTCCAACTTCGTACTGTGAGGCTTGCAAAAAGTTGGGAGCCCAGGATTAATCCGCCCACTTGGCTCGCCCCGGAAGAACGATTTGGTGCCAAAGAGCTAACAAGAAGCAACTGGGAGACAGGAACCAGTGAAAAGTCGAATGCAAGTGTAGATCTAGTATCAATCATCAAAGCATGAAAGACTCACAGTCCACGTATGGGAACGATGGATCAGACTTGGTGTTGGACCTTGTGAATGAGCTCAACACACATACCACTGCCTCGTTGGGCTGCTGAACTTGACGATGCAGCCCAGGTGTTAGCATCATGTCTGTGATTCCACCGTCAACGCTGTTGTATACAGTAGCTCTTGGTGCTCGGTCTTCCTATGTGAAAAGCTCGCAGTGTGTTGGGACATTCCGTGATGACAGGTACCTGTTTGATTACCGGTCATATCATATATGTACAAGATTGATGTGCTCTCCGTGTTCACTAGTGGTTCGAGGGGGGGAAAAATTGAAAAAAATCTCCCGTGTGAGCTTTTCCCATACTTAAGTTGGAGACTTTCAAGATAAAGACAACCACTTATTCACATCCAACAGGTAACTTTCCAATATAGAAGTGACTGACCAGTGGTGGCTATTCCATGGGTGGTTATTCCACGGGTGGTTATCACAAAAGTGGTTATTACATGGCTGGTTGAAGCAAAGTTAATTATCTCAAAAAAAAAAACCCAAAAAAAAAAGGTGGTAGAATGATCACGAAAGTACTGCGCGGGTTTCAACGGCGTGGGCCTTGCGTGCCAGCCGTGCCGAAAACCGTTTAGTAGCTCCTTCTATTGGATTACATAAGGGGCGGAAGATACCTAGGGATCCCTGTCGAGGTCTGTTTGACGTGTTTGAACCGCGTCGAAAGCACGCACGAAGCAACGACGTCCGGCAGCTGCAGGAAGAACATCGGCGATGCACCACAACGACCGCGACGACATTGCCGCATTCGACTCCAGGAATTATACATTCTTTTAACCTGCTCAGTATTTCTTTCCACTTACCGTCACGACCACGCATTGCAATCATTCAAGAGTGCCAACCGAAGCTCTCAACACGGCGCGAAGACTACTGCGAGGGAAAGCAAAGCGGTCAGCTTCGAGGAAGCAGTGCGGTCGGCGGACATATCGAGACAGCTTCCAAGAACTGAAGCTGTAGCTGCACGGACAGACGACTCAACCGCGCCGGACCAGACCCGACCCAGGGAATACCGAAAGCACCAGACAAAACATGGCCGACTCCCTGCACAACGCGCCGATAGTGCTCGACAACGGCTCCGGCACGATCCGCGCCGGCTTCGCAGGCGACGACCTCCCAAAATGCTACTTCCCGTCCTTCGTCGGCCGGCCCAAGCACCTGCGCGTGCTGGCAGGCGCGCTCGAGGGCGAGGTGTTCATCGGGCAGAAGGCCGCGACGGAGCTGCGCGGGCTGCTCAAGATCCGGTACCCGCTGGAGCATGGCATTGTGACGGACTGGGACGACATGGAGAAAATCTGGGGCTATGTCTACGACGAGGGGCTGAAGACACTGAGTGAAGAGGTTAGCTTTGTTCCTGCTGCCGGCTTGGTGCTGGCCCGTTGCCGCGGCTAGATGCTGCCAAAGCTATCGCCGAGCTGACCACGTTGCCTACCATAGCATCCCGTCCTCCTGACAGAACCGCCCCTCAACCCGCGTAGCAACCGCGACACGGCCGCCCAGATTCTCTTCGAGACATTCAACGTACCCGCGCTCTACACCTCCATACAAGCCGTGCTCTCGCTCTACGCGTCTGGCCGAACGACTGGCATCGTGCTCGACGCTGGCGACGGCGTGTCACACGCGGTGCCCGTCTACGAAGGATTTGCGATTACGAACAGCATCCAGCGGATTGACGTGGCTGGCCGGGACATCACCGAGTACCTGCAGACACTACTACGCAAGAGCGGCTATGTGTTCCACACGAGCGCGGAGAAGGAGGTCGTCAGGCATATCAAGGAGGCCGTCACGTATGTGGCGCATGATCCGCGCAAGGAGGAGAAGGACTGGGCGCAGGTGAAGCTGGACCAGAACAAGGTTGTGGAATACACGTTGCCGGACGGAAACAAAATGAAGGTACGTGCAACTGCTCTGCTCATGGCCCTGGGCTAGGCGAGCAGCTCTACGCGATCATTGCTGACAACTTTCTGGTATGATACAGATTGGCGCTGAGCGCTTCAGAGCACCCGAGATCCTGTTTGATCCCGAGATCATCGGCCTCGAGTATCCGGGTGTGCACCAAATTGTCGTCGACTCCATCAACAGGACAGACCTCGACCTCCGAAAGGCGCTATATGCCAATATTGTGCTGTCAGGCGGCAGCACGCTGACCAAGGGCTTTGGTGACCGTCTTTTGACAGAGGTGCAGAGGTTGGCTGTCAAGGATATGCGGATAAAGATCTTTGCGCCGCCAGAGAGGAAGTACTCTACCTGGATTGGTGGCAGTATTCTGGCTGGGCTGAGCACATTCAGAAAGGCAAGTCGAACTATACAGGCACGCTGCTCGGACCTTCGCACAAGATTGCTAATTGTCTGTTATAGATGTGGGTCAGCATTGATGACTGGCATGAGAATCCCGACATCATCCACACCAAATTTACATGAGAAGGGGCAAGGTGGTGAAGTGAAGTGGAGCAGCATAGCATGATAGAGCGATGATGATTGGCATGAAGCGGCGCCGTGTCTGCAAGGGAAGGGTTGTGCAGACCTCACGCGTGGAACATTTTGATGGGTTAATACGTGGCAGCACTGTAGCCGGAGTTCATATTCAAACTAGACGGAGACAATGATACCCATGTTCATGATTCATCCCCCACAAAGCACCACAAGTCAAGATAGAGTGAAGGTCAAAAAATGTTCATGTTCAAAGACCAAGCGGCCGATAACATTGCTCGTGCAATTACGAGCGTGATTAAAAGTGTGCGCAAAGCAGCACGCATGCTGTGAAGCCAAATAATTCTAACTCGCTTCCTTGCCTCGGGGTATATCCACCATATAATTCACCAGAACAAACGCCGCTCGCAATGTCGATACTCCTGGAGTCTGCCAGCCAGGAATCCCGCGTGGGCGGTCCAAACAAGAAGACCGGTCCCTCGCCGCAACCATTTTTGCGCTTTGTCGTTTGAGCTGAGGCCCGAAACTTTTTGTGTGTGTGGCATCAAATCAAACGCTCGTTCCTTTCCATACAGTCGTCCGCCTTTTTTATCTTGTGATTTCCGAAAACGCCTTGAATCAAATGTCGAGTATGCTTGGCCCTTAGTGTTGAGCGAAGCGATGGAAACGTTGCCGTTGACGAGTCGATCTGTAGATGCTCAAGCCATCGTAGCAGCACCAGAGATTACTCTCAGCCCCACCCAAGCAACACTCAGTTCTTAGAGAAGGCGCCACTCAGCCTCTTCCTCCACCCCTCACTCCCACTGCTCGCGCCACTCGCCGTGCTCGCCGCCGAGCTCGAGCTGCTCGTCCTGGGCTTGCTCACAAAGCCACTGGCGCTCGCGCTGCTAGCGAAGTTTCCCGCGCCGCCACGGCCCACGAGGTGGCCCCTTGCCTCGCGCTTGTCGGCGCGCGCAAAGTCGTCCTCGAAGGACAGCGCGGGCCGCTCGAGCGCCGAGTGGGCGTTGCCGGCGCCGCCGCGGCCCGAGTAGAAGCTGCGTGTGGAGGAGGTGCTGCTCGCGGAGGTGGTGGGGACGAGAGGCGTGGGGACGCCTGCTGGGGCGGTGGTCAAGGGTGCGCGCACAAAGTTGCCGGCGCCGCCGCGGCCGGCGTGGATGTAGCTGTTTTGGGCCACGGAGGGGTGCGGCTCGGTGACGGTGTAGCGGGGCATACTTGGTGGTGATTTGGTCGTGTGTGTGATAAGTGATGTTTGTGATGGTTGTTGTGGAGGGCGCTCGGACTTGAAGTGTGTCCTGCTCTTGATGATGCAAGTTTTGATATTGGTGTGTATAGTAGTCGTCACTTGAGTGTCTGTGTCACAATGGGTGCGAAAGGCGAGGCGAGGGAAAGAGGGCAAAGACTTATATATAAACGGTCAACAGGAGGGGGGCAAGTCACACTGGTCATCCACCCCCCCTTCGTAACGAGATTTGCAAGCCATTACATTCTCCATTGGCATCCATGGCAGCAAAGGACAAGGGAACAGGCACATCGTGTGACCCAGTCTGGCGGTACATGGCAAGCCGCTATGACACAGACTGAGGGAAAAGTTTTCGCAAACCTGGGCCATGTTGGCTGTGAAGGAGGAGCCTGGCAAGCCCAGGCTGGCCGCAAAGGAGCGAGCCAAGTATTGGGTGTTGCTCACTAACAAATTTCTCGGCACGCACAGGGCAGAGATTTCCAGCGCCAAAGCCCTTGGAGCGCTTGGCTGAGGCGCTGGAAGACGCTGTGCCGCTGAAGAGACAGCGGCGGCGCTTTGCAGTTAACGGCAAGCCCAGCCAGCAGTACAGGGGGCCCACAGGGGGGCCGGCCGTCGGGGCAGTTGGGGCCACGCGTGATGCAGAGGGACCATTGCGTTACGAGATGGCGTCTCGTCTGGAGGTCATGGGACCGCCGGGGCCTTGTATGCCTTGTTTGCGATGGGGTAAGTATTACCCCATCGATTGCCTTCCCGCGACATGTTGTTAGTCACGGCTCGTCGCACGCTGCCTCGGGTCCTTTGTATCCGCCGCATAGTGCTGTGCGCGTGATGGTACTTTGCGGGCCAGAGACTTGCGCACGCATGAAACTTGTTGTATTGTCTCTATGGCTTGTTGTCGTGACCCCGTGGTCCCCATTGGCGCCGCGAGTCTCGAGCTGGGACGAGGCCATGTGCTCGCTCGCGCGCAAGTTGGACGGCTTTTGTGATTTCGAAAAGGCCATTGGAACTCGCATGTTGCATGAATTGTCAGAGCACAGCGTGGCGACATGTGTGCAATATTCGACTCAAATTGCATTGAAGCACAATGGATGACGACGCGAGTCTTACCAAGATCCTCACACTCGCAATTTCGAGAGCTCATTTGGTGACCAGGTCGACAGAGGGGCTTGTGGTGATTCAATGGCACACACCATCCAGTCTGAGGAGATTGATGGATGGACTGTTTCGAAAGGAAGTTTTCCTCGCGAGCTAGAAGAGACTGCCAACCGCGAACCCAGACCCAAAGGACCTCATGACATGCAGGCCTCCCCTGAGAACGACCTAAGCGACCAGGCCCGTTCATCAACCCCAGATTTTAGGGCTGGCCGGGTCACGGCGAGGCCCACCGCCCACTGCAGGTGGTTCCAAGGTTGCTGAGGGTCGGTCAAGAGCCGTCGAGGCCTCACCTCACCTGGGTAGCTGTCACTCCAAGGGCACCCGCCTGCAGCGCATGTGCGACCTCAGCTGAACAGCATGTTGCCAGAGATCCCGTCATCATCAGTCACAATTGCTCGCCGTTTCGGCCTTGATCTCGGCTCGTCGCGGGTGGATCTCTAGGGCTGAAAACAGGCGCTGCGGGCTCGGCAATGGAAAACCTGGGGAAAAGTGACGCTAGACCGGGCCACAAATGTCCGTGAGCTCCATTTCTGCACCAGATTTCCTGGCACACACCATGACGAGCCCGCAGGAATTTTCTGCCGCCAAATTTTCCTAGCCTCGCCCATTCTATTTTCTGACTCACCTCCACGAATCACCACTTCCTGCATCCTCTCTGGCGGCAAGCATCGGCTACCGACCGTCAGGCTGCTATCTCGCAATTGTTCCTTGCCCACGCCATCGGAGCGACCGTGACGCCATTGCAGCTTTCCAAGGTTGCGAGGATCATTTCGATGGCTATGCTGCTTGCCTCTGGCCTGAATGTTCTTTTGGCTTCTCACAGAAGCCATGATCCGGAGTGTTTGATCCTTTCGACATGACTTGGCCGTTGAAACACTATGCGCGGCCGAAGTCCATGAGGAAGACACTCCCCTGCCAAAACAAACACAATGCTAATGCAGCAACTAGCCTCGCCGAGCTGTCGCGCCAAACTCGTCCTGATCAACTCGTTGAGCTAGTAGCGAGAACTGGAGAACCGGCCAACACCGCCCGGTTGGAGCAACGTGATACATGATGGCCACGGCGACCAAGGCATTGCCGCAATTACGAAGCAATGTGCCTGAGACCACGTAGAACCCGATCTTGAAGCATTTCCGAGGACTGTTCTACCTCGAGCTGAGAAGTACCACTTTACCACTTGGGCAGGCGGTCTTGGCTGTATGAAGCACCATGATGGGGTGGGTACCTACCTACCTCGATGGACTGGCCTTGATCTACATTTATTAGTGGCATTGTGTGCCTATGGCAAGTCGTCTGGTCTTCGTACTACGTGCTCTGCTTTCGACTTTTGACACGAAGCTACACATTTTCAAACAAATGGGCTCTCTATTGAGAGCTTCTGAGATCGGGTTGTTTTCAGCGCTTTGTTCGCAGGACGGCCCGCGTGGCCATGGTGGCGCCTGTGTTCCTGGATCGATGTCGGGTGTATGGCTGGGCATGGTGGCTACTATGCGAAAGCGTGCAGTTGCCACATATAGTAGCCAGGCAAACACAACATCAAGCAATCTGGAAGCAGAGCGAGTCCAACGGCATGTATTTGCTTCTTCTGCTACGTTCGTCTAGCGTGAGCATAGACAAGCGCCGGCTTCCATTTCCAAATACCAGATTTCGACTCCTCATCAGCCAGTTGGCTGGTCGTCAGTGTTGTCTGAACCTCTCGGATACAACAATAACAACAACAACAACAACAACATCGACACTCACCCGCCGGCATCAACTGTAAACTTTGGTCCGCGATCTATGGAAACTCTTGATGCTTTCCACCCACAAATGTAACATAATGAGGCAACTTATCGTCCTCCGCCAGACTCAGGTAAAATTTCGCATGGCCTTCACCATCCGGCTTCGATCCCACAGGCGCACCATCAGGCATTCGCTCGTCAGCGAAGAAGAATCTGTAAAGCACGACCCCAGATTAGCAAGCCACAAATCCTAGAGGATTGAATTAAAAAACAAAACTCACCTCATCCCCTCCTCCCTAAACACAACATCACTCAAGCCCACCCAATAATTCGCCCCCGCCTTGCCAACTCCCAAGTCCACCAACGAAGGCACCTTCAAGATCCTCCTCGGCAGCAAATTCCCCGTCATCACAAACGTGCCCTTCCTCCCACTCCCCGCCTCCTTCCGCCACCCTCGCACCGCCTCGCGCGCCGCCACATACGGGCTGCGCACCATCACGCCCAGGTCCGCATCGAACGCCTCCAGCGGCACCTCGAGCGGGTTGCCGTCTTCCGTGGGCGCCGAATAGTTGGCTGCGTTCCAGATGACGAGCGTCGGGAAGCTCCAGCCAGCATCGGCGAGGCGTGCGTAGACGCCCGGGACGGCGGACGGGTCTGAGAGGTCGGCTTGGATGGGGAGGGTGTTGGGGTCCGAGGTGGCGGGCAGGGAGCGCGAGACGCTTGCGACGCGGTAGCCTGCGCTGAGGAAGCCCTGTACGAGCGCAGCGCCAATGTTGCTGCCGACGCCGAAGATGAGTGCGGTTTTGGTGGTGGCCATTGTTGGTAGTGTGGTTATTGGTGTCAGGGATGAGGTAGTGTTCAGTCAGGAGTGGGATTTCAATACAGAATTGCTCGGATGAGGAAAGTTGATTGAGATCAATTGGCCTTCTCATAAGAGAAGGTGTGGACCTATACATCTATACCTGCGCTCTCATCTCTCACTGTGCTTCACACCTGCAAGCTGTCTCTCACCTTGCTTACCTATCCAGCTATCGAGGTTGCACCAGATACAAACGACGATGCATGTCAGCATGATTTCGAAGCATCTCGAACGCTAGCGAATGCGAGCGAATGCGAGGTGTAGAGGAGCGAATAAGAAGGGATTTACAATAGATGTCGTGCTCCCTAACGTACCACTATAAACGCCAAGTGAATCCTTTCCTCTTCGCGCAAGGGTCTGACACGGACCGCCCAAATTTTCACGTTTGTCTTGACTTCACCCGAGTTTACTACAAACCCACAATATTGTCGAATAAGTAATCCGTTTAACATAGTTCCGCATGAAATAGTAGTACATTTACTTATAAGGGTAGTGATAAAGGTAGTTTCAAGTGTACTAACTTTATGTGCTTGTACGCCAACAGAGTTCTTAAACCTTTCTAACGAAAGGCATTAAAATTGGCTTTCATTGCCTACCGCTAGGATAGTGGCAACGTAGACATTCTGGCTGGAATAGGTTACTAGCCTATGGATAAGGGAAGCGAGCCTCCGAAATCTTACTTGAGTCAAATCAGCCCGGACCAAAATGAAACTCTCACGAAGCCACCTCATACATCGATGCTCGTTTGCCTTCCAGCTCAACTGGAGATCGTTGTTGTGCCATCTCCACTTCATGGCCTGGATAACCTGTTACTCGTCCACTCAGAAGCGTCTCACTGTGTTGTGGACCTTCGGAGTGGTCTGAGTAGACAGGAACTTGCAGACTTGGTCTTTGTTCTGACTTCTCCTCTTGCTGCTGAGCAGGAGCCCCGCGGTTCTGCTTTAGGCCCAACCGGTAGAACAAGAAAGCAACAAACCCTATGAGAATAAAAGCTGCCGGTATTCCCACTCCGAGTCCAGCCTTCAGAGAATTTGACGAAGAGTCGGATGTAGAACCTATGGTGGAACCTGTAGGACTTGGGATGGCCGTTGTAGATTGTGTTGCAAAGCTGGCGGCGTCTATTGTTGACACAGAGGTCTGTTGCATGTCTGACGATGTTTGAGTGGTGGACATCTTAGTCGTAGCAGTTGCCGTGGTAGAGCTCTCCACCGTGCTGATAGGAATGCTGATTGTTGCGTTTGTGTAAACTGCAGCCGCTCCTAGGTCCAGAATCAGGTCGTCGTCGCTGCAGCAGGTGAAGTTGTAGGCCCTTCTGAAGTTGTCGACGTTACCAGTGGCACAGCACCAGGACTCGTTGTCTGGGCATTGGAAGACAAGGTGCGCGGCATTATCGGAATCTGCCCAATGATCTCAGTATTCATCGTGATTTCCTAGGACCAAAGTAACTCACCAATCCCTTGACAGTAGTTTGGGCATGCGGCATCACTGAACGTCGGGTCGGTGCAGCCAATACGCCAATTCCAGTTGTATTGATCATCGCTAGGAGCTTTACACAGGCCGTTCGTAAAGCACATGTCGTCAGGGGCACAACAGGCACTGTGTCCACCCTCGGCCACTGCAGTTGTGTTGCACGGAATGTAAGTTGAGCCCGACAAGTCGGCCTCTTTTCCACTCGCAAAATAACAAGTTGCAGACATGACGGCTGGCTGTCGGTCGGTCGATACAAGGAAAAATGCTGGTCACAAGGAAGGGGGTTTCAAAGCACAGGAAGAAGTCTGGTTGAGTTTCTAAAGTTCCGTCGCTTTACATGATAGAAGCGGCACAACAAGAAACTAATGGTAACATTATTTCGCTAGAGTACGTCCACTCCACCGGCCCCAGAACGCAAAAGAGACCCGAGAAAGCGTATTGGTCAAGAGTGCCCAGGTGGACATTGCGTGTAGCATTCCGCACGCGCCGATCCATCAGCTTGAACTGGTCTCATAGACCGCAGAAAAATGATACAAATAGTGTATGTCTCCTGTGACCTTGCTGATGAGATCCACTCTCTTGCATACAGCGAAATTCTCACCAAACCTCACTTCCAAGAATCCCGTAATAAGTACGGCGAAAGTACGAGTTAGTGCCAGACTTGTTTATCCTGAGGTTTTTTCTACGCTTCTCTCACGAACTATTAGTTCTCAAGCCTCCCGGAGCACTACTATACTATCTCATCTTTTTTCTGCGGTCGAAGAGATGAGAGTAGCAAAAGCAGACTCGCCAGTATCGGCTCCATACCATCGATCCCACGACCCACCACATCACACCCACCAGGCCAATGGTATACTGTGTACCTATGAGACCATACCCACTTAACACCAACAATCAACAGCTCTTGGAAATGATAGCAGAAGGATCTTCGCTTAGACAAGTGGATGCTGCCCAAGGAGCCCAAATCACCGCCATCTCTAAGGCAACGTTCCTTATGATCCCGCGACGTTCGCCAGACCCAACCACCTAGAATTCCGCGCTCAGTCACTGCGAGCGTCACAAACCATATTGTACACTGCGCTGCTTATTCTTTGCCGACGAGGGGCGATCAAAGATGTCGATACAGTCATCATTACGTCTGCTTCGACGGCCACAGATTCAAGTCACTTTTGTGTGCTTCTTAATCCTTCTTTTGGCGCTAGCCAATTACAATGGCAAAATTCCTTTGACTCTACTCCCATCATTTCGAACATCACCTTATTATACCAAGGACGGATCACGCTACTATTCATGGAACACGCCATCTTTCTTCCCTCCTCTGCAGAACAATCACAAGGGGACACCCGTCGACTTGTGTCGAAATTTCCCCACCCATCTATTAGACAAAATTCAAGTCGTTGTGAAGACGGGTGCAGGCGAACGAGCCAAGACCAAGGCCCACCTCGACAATGTCAGCTCTTGCATAACCAACCTTTTGGTTTTATCTGATTTAGATGAGAACATTGGGAGCGGTCATCAAGCTATTGACATTCTTGCGGACTTGGCCCCATCATACAACAATAGTGCCGATTTTGCGGCGTACTCAGCACAGAAGAAAGCACATTCTGAAGGAAGACCTGTCGGGTACTCGGCTGAGGGCTGGAAACTCGATCGATTCAAGTTCCTGCCCATGGTTGATAGAGCCTATCAGATGCGCCCGCAAGCTGATTGGTATGTCTTCATTGAGGCCGATGTGTATTATTTTTGGGGTATGTCATTTGAGTCTCTTTCGCTCCTTTTCCAGACTTGCATCCAAACGGATTTGAAGACATGACTGCCGAGGTTTCATCTGTCAAAACACGATGATACGAAATTTCTCCGGCCAGGAATATTCACTTACCCGGACTACGTAAAGATACCCTATTCCGTCTTCTTCACCAGCTAGACCCATCCAAGCCACATTATCTGGGATCGCCCTCGGCCGGCCGGGATGGCATCTTTTTCGCATACGGAGGAGCCGGCTTTGTGCTGTCGCGCGGTCTGATGAAGCGATTGACGGGGGACTCAACAATCCAACTGAGCGCACGCTACCAGGAATATGTAGAGATTGACTGCTGTGGCGATGCTGCTCTTGGATACACGATTATGAACCAGACAGGCGAAGCGCTGCAGGCTCTGTATCCCATGTTCGCTGGCGATGAGCTTGGTGGGCTCAAGGTGGACCAGGAGAGATGGTGCATTCCCCTCCTTGCGCTCCATAGAGTGTCGCCAGAACAGATGAAGTCACTATGGACATGGGAGCGGACGAGGCCATATGATCAGGTCAGTCGTCGGGGCTCCGTCCAGCTTCGCACATTAGCCACTGACAATCCTTCACAGCATGCCTTCACCCATTCCACCTTTCTCGACTACACCATGTCTATCATGCAACAGGCTTTGACGCGGGCTTCGTGGGATAACTTTGCCGACATCATTCAGCCAGAAGGCTCGCCTGCACACTCGTCCATTTCGGAGTGCAGGTCGGCCTGTGCATCCAACAGTGGCTGTCTGCAATATTCCTATTCTGTAGGAACCTGCAGATTTGGATACTTTGTGCAGATGGGTCGACCTGTGTCAGAACCTGACTTCACATCTGGCTGGATGATGGAAAAGGTGTACGAATTAGGATACCAGAAAGATGCAGAAAGGTCCAGTTCTTGCAGAGAGGCCACTTGGCTCAAACCTAGTACTAGGTAATGTAGCAAAGCAAATAGAAATCGAATTTTATTTGCAGTGCTTCTATCTTCTCAAAGCAGCAGGTCTTCTTCCAGGGGCAGTATGCCGAGTGGTTCAATAGCCAAATAAGCCTTAGCTATCAAGGCGCTTGAAACCACTTTCAATAAACAGAGAACGGAGAATGAAAACGGAAAGTTGAAAACAATAGGTTCAGGACGGGGTCCATTTCCAATAAGAACATTATGGTCGTACGTGGTTGACGAAGCATCGTGGCGGATTAGATTCACTGATTCATGAAAGTCAGTGAGGTTGTACGCTCGAGCGAGTGTTTTGCGCTTGTAAATTCTGGCTCTGGATTTGGCTCTACTTAAAGAGCTGCAAGATACTGTACTGATGCAGTAAATTGTTTTGCCCTTGAAAATGTGCCTGCTATTGATGTTGTGCTGCGAGTGACAACCTGTACTTGAGCAGTAATTTGGAAGGAGTCCTGAGGGCGGGTGTGTGAAAGCCGAGGCGGAATTGATGCGTCCAGCAGCGTTTCCTAGCATGCGAGTGTACAAGATAATGGACTCGTCATAAGTATATGGATTGATCGATGAATCAACAGCAGTATCGCACACTTTAAGTTTCACTTGCACACACCACACAATTGGAAGGAACCATGCTTTGCAATTATAAACACACCAAGGGTATCTAACATGATGCTCAACACATGCAGAGTGTGGGGTAAAAAAAGACAAGGACGAGCGGGACCATCATCCGCCTTATGTCCCAGGGCCTTCTCCTTCTCGCTTCCATTATCAAGCCCTGAAAAAAATGGTCGTGATCGTTGTCGTGTCATCATCATTTTGGAAAAGAAAGCACGCAAAGCATCTCATGTAGGCTCTTCTTCCCCAATGCATATCCTGGCCGCCTTTTCGGTGTATCCATATCATCGCTGTGTCCCGCCTCGCGCTGGCTGTGGGCTTTAGTGTATTTTTTGCGTGGTGTTTTTTTGTGTGCATAAAATGGGGGTGGGTAAATCATGTTCATCGAATAGAATATGTTCTATGCTTGCTCTCGAGGTCGAGGTCGAAGACAGAACCTGTGTCGGGAAAGTTGAATGTGGATTCTTCCTCTGTGGGAGGTTCATCTTTCTTTAGTGCTTCCTTTGGTGCCGGTGAGAGAGAAGATGCCGTTGGCACTGCGCGTGACGAATGTGTCGATTGCGGAGTGCACGGCTGGACAGGTAACAGTGAAAGCTCTTGTCTGTCAGACGGAGCAAAGAGCGGTACACACCGTAGTGAGCGTATTTGAGGTGGTGATGCTGTCGATCTTGCGTCCTCAAGCCCTACTGCCCCGTCTTCGCCCAGCTTGGTAGAAGATGACGAAGACTCTGGCTTCTTGACCAGGGAGAGTTGGAACGTAGGCTGTAGCCTGGCTGATCGAGACGACGATTCTGTCGCGTCTTCCTCGTCATCACTGTGTTGAATTCTGCGCAGACGCCTCTGCAGCATTCGAAGACTGGCATCGTGCTCATCCCCGTCCGCATCCCCTAGCACCAGTGCTGCTGGAGCCTCCCGCCTCGAGCCCTCGAGAGGAAGAGTTGACCGATGTCTCGATCTGCCTCTTATTGGCGAGTCCGACACAGACCCCATGGACCTCCCCCTGTCCGATTGAAACGGCGACGACGAATCACTTTCAGAGTCCTGCGCCATGGTCGACCTCTCGTTTCTCCAAGACCGGCCAGCAGTCCTGCTGCTTGGATATTGGGCATTCACTTGGCTTTGCAAGTGCCGCCAGAATCTCGACCTCTGCCACCACTTCGCCTTGCCGCGACGGTGTGTATTCGCGTGAGGCACGTGCCCCACTCGAAAATTTTCTCGCGCCAGTCGACGACACTCTTTCCATGCCTTCACACTATTCGCAACGCGAGACCAGGTTGGTGTTCTCCACTGCCGTGCACTTTCACGAATTTCGAACCTTCGGCGTAACGCCTTTACGCGCCGGGGCACACTCCCCACATGTCGCGCTGTAGACGACCGTCTCTATCGATCAAGTGTATCATCGATGACGCGTAGCCATCTATCGAAGCGTGAGCTCGCCTTCCTCTAAAAGGTGTCCGACTCCTGCTCCGACGAGCCAACGGTGCCAAAGGTATCTGTGTCAAAATCGAACACAATGTCAGCATACTCTGTTTCTTCTATTGAATCACCCAAGTCTATCTGCCTATCCATCATGTCTGTCCAAGGAAAGGGACAACTATTCGCTCTTGGATGACGAGAGTGAGGATCGTCGCGTACCTCTCTTCCTCCTCCGCTCTTCGCCCTCAGGCGCAGGGCTCCGCGTGCCCATCGCCCGCGGCCCACTAGGTCTTCGGGCTGGAGGCCCGATCACATTCGACAAGTTGCGGTTCTCTGGCTTGGGGCTGCCGGCGGGCTTGTAAGCCAGGTTGGAAATGCGGCTCCGTGTCGGGGTTACGCCCCGCTGCACCGGCGACTGGGCGCCACGCTCCAGAGGCTCCTTGGGAGGTCGAGGTGGGCCACCGGACGAGGACGCGCCGGGACCTGGCGATGAGCTACCTTCCCAGGTGTACTGGCCTTGTGAAGCGGTATCAATGCCGTTGCTGTACCTCGGCTGATGTGAGGCAGTGGCACCGGGGGTGAAGCGGGTGAGGCTGCTGACGGAATTGGCCCAGTCTGCTGAGGCTGGAGACATTGGGGAGAACTCCTGCGCAGTGGTCTCGAGCGTCTTGAAGTGCTCGGTTTGGCCTTGACGAGGCTGCGGGTGTTGCAAGTTGAGCGAATTGCGGTGCGCTTTGTACTTCGGGTCCTCTGGGATTCCGTAGTGCTGCTCGAGGAATGGGCTGTTTTGAGGGAGATCGTCATCTTCCTCAGAGCTTTGGTCCTGCTCATGTTCGCTGGGTGGGACAGGAGTCCGACTAACACCAGCCAGTGTGAACTGCATCTCACTGCGACCAGCATCTATCTGGTTGGGATCCTGCCGTTGTGCTTGCGGGTGGAGGTTGGAGCTTGAGAACCCCGTGTGGAGCTGGTCGTCGCCGAAGGGACTAGCCACGGGATAGTCGTCGTAATCCGCAAGATCAGATCCCGAACGAGATGGACCATGGAATGAGTTGGCGTCCGTCATGTTGGACTTGCGGAACGGCTTGCCCAAACTGGAGGCCGTGGTCTCAGACCAGCGAGAGATCTTTGGGAACCAGCTTGACGAGCCACTGGACTTGTGCTTCTTACCCTTGCTGTCGCGAGGCGTGTTGTCGTTGCTCAATGCCGCTTGCGCTCCAATCGGGGGTCCAGGCGGAGTGGCCAGAGGCACCGAGTTGCCACGCGTGATCTCTTGGACGGGACTCATCATATCCGTACCACTGCGGTTGTGGACAACAATGTTAGGGTTGTCGTAGTGTTCTTCTTCATCGCCCTCGGGCACGGTACTTATCCGGTTACCCGATCCCGAAACCTTTCGCTCGTAGCCCGACTTGGCTGAAGGATTGCGGGGAATGGAGAGATGACCAGACTGGCTACCGTAGCTGGTAGTAGAAGTACCAGCGAAACCCTCTGGCTCATAGCCGCGATCTTGCTCGTATTGGATGCCGGGCTGGATGTTGTCAAGAGGGCCGCTTCCGCCGTGAGCAGTTTGTGACTTCAGAACATCAACCTCACCGAGAAGCTGCATCAGCATGTCTTCTATCCTGGTGAGATCGTTTGTTCCCTTGTTGCTGAGGCCTTTGATGGCCCGATGCCAAAGGTTGCGGGTCTTCTTCTCCTGGTCCGATCCAGTTGCCAACGACCTTGCACCGCTGCCAGGGAATGGGCGGGGCCCACCAAGGTGACGCTGGACAGTCTTCTCGGTGTTCTCCTTGACCTCTGTGATGACAACGTCTTCGGTTTCCGCTACGATTTTCTTAATATCGTCGAACGAATTACGCATTTCTGAAGCAGTCTGAACGAGAGTGTGGAGAATCTCGGTGTCTCTGGCACTGCGCTGCGCGTCACGTACCATGAGGTGCTGCATGAGCGCGATGATATCCTTGGACTCTATGCGCTCAATACCTGTGCCAGTAGCTGCCTCATACATTGGGGAGCCCAGGCCCTGGTCCATGCCACTCATGAGGTCCGGCGCCTGGCGGTTCATGAAAGTGTTCGCAACATTAGGAAGGGGTGGTTGCGAGCTGTAATCGATGCCCGTGGCTTTGAAGTCAGGCGTTCGGTTAGGACCCTGAGAGATATAACCCTCATCGATTTTCGGTCCGAACGAGCTATGGGAATCGTACTGGTCGTAAGCATGAGGGTCGAATCGAGGAGCGCCACTCGGGAGTTGAATATCGAGACCGGGTGCGTTGGCAAGGGGGCTGGTCCCTTCGTAAGGATTTGTGACGATTGTGTCCCTCTTTCGATCCTCAGATGTGCGGTGCCACTCTGCATCGACATCTTCACTGTGCTGTCGGTTGTGTGCCATGGCGGCAGCCGTTGCAACAGCGGCAGCACCCGCCGCCTCTTCTAGGGTGAGGCCATGTCGAGCATGGATGCTGTCCTGCGTTGGTGTTGTCGGCTCGTCATCCTCCCACTGTTCCCTGTTGGCCTCTTGAGTTGCACTCATCCGATCGCTCATACGCGAGGGATTGGTCAGTGAATCATCATCATGGCCATATCCTATCTCTGGCATGGGATTGTTGAAGTCTGGCAATCCGCTGTGTCCGACGTTGGGCTTGTCGTATTCGTCAACCAGACGGTCAACGCTGTGCGAAGGAGTATTTGCTGGCAGGTAACCATCGGCTGTCCTGTCCTTGAAGGACTTGTTCCTCTGGACGCCTCCGCCCACCCACTCTTCCTCAGATACCTGCTTGCCTTTGCCTTTCTGAGCGGCTCTGAGCGCGGCAGCGGCAGCACCGACTGCAGCACCGGTGATAGCAGCCTCCGTGGTTGGAGATTGTCGGTATTTCGAGCGAGGAACCTTACGTCCATGCTGGTCGAGATCGTATTCCTCATAACCCTGCGATTGGTGTGCTTCCGGGTCCTCGGACATTTCACTAACCGTGTCCTCTTCAATCACACGAGGAGGTTCGGGTGTCTGCTCGCGCGAACTGGCCACCTCATCATGTCTACCTCCGCCAAGCATAGCCGCAGCCTCAGCGGAAGCACGGTTTCCGCGGTATGGTCCGCTGTACCCCGACTCGCCAGTGAGAACAGAATCAGTCAAGGTAGAACCTTCAACCAGAGACGCCACATGTGACTCGACTCCGCTTGGGGAGCTGACGAAGTCTGGGTTGGCACCGACAGCACGAACACCTTGACCGGACCTGATGCGGTCAAGCTCACTGTCATCGGTGTAGGTTGTGTTCCTGTAGCCTGCCCTTGAACTTTCAATGCTACGATCGTCTCTGAAAGACTCCTGGCTAAGGAGACTGGGAGATTCCCCGCCCCTGCGAAGAGATTTGCTTGGTGAAGAATACGAGTCCATGGTCCTCTGAGATATCCTAGATCCACGTTGGTGAACCTCGCTCCCACCCTCGGTATATCCGGAAACACTGGCAATCGGGCTAAGACCACGGCGTTCTGGTTGGTACGGAACGTATTTCAGCGGAGGTGGCACTTCCTGGGTATTGTAGTAGCTGTTGTAGGAGGGTTCATCGTAATCCTCTTCGTCGTCGAAGTCTGCCTCGCGAATTGGTGCCTTTCGAACGTACTCCTGATCGTACTCCTCTTCCAGACCACCCGTTCTTCGGGATGGAAGGGTCCTCAAGTCCCCGTGGGAAAGATTGGCGTGTTGAAGTCCCAAAGACGACTGTACCACGGTCGAATTCTTCGTCGGGGTTGGGCTGCTAGTCCTGGTGGTCGATGTAGACTCGAGAGACGGAGTGCCCTTGTTCACCCGCTGTATCGGCGTCAACTCGTCAGTAGCTGAGTGAGGCCGCTCAGTATCGGCCGACAGGATCGATGTCCTTGTGATATCTGACTGATTGACTTCGCTCATCAAGGGCATAGGGGGTGCAGGTTGGTCGTCATCCTCTTCGATATACCGGTCGGGCTGACGACTCCTGGCTTCCGCTCTCCGACGACGGCGCTGTTCTCTCGCTGAGCCCTCATGCATGGCAGCTGCGGCGAGAACTCCGGCAGTCGCACCTGCAGCGGCGGTCTTGAGCTTGTTGTCGCCATGTCCACTGTGTGAGACGTGTTCGATCTCATGTAAAGACTCATCCACTGAATCCTGGTCCACACTGGGTGCAGGACTCTCCAGCAGCTCGTGACGTGCTGCCTCTCTATCTCTTGAGACTACTCTGCGACCGAGAGTCTCACGAGATTTGCTCGAGTATCCAGAGTGGCGACGGTCACTTGAGGTACCATCCTTGGATACGGTAGTTTCGCTAGATACCGAACTCCGTCGAGCCTCACGCTTGCTCTGTTCCCTCTTGATAGCGACGAGCTCAGGCAAAATCAGCCGTCGAATGGCATCTTCGACTGTCTCCAACAATTTGGGGTTATTGATCGAGTACCTCGAAGTGCCCGAGCGCATAGAGCTGGCATCTCCGGAACGGTGGCTGCCAGAAATGGCTGATGAGAGCACACTAGAATCTGCACCAGACACCACTGACTCCTCGTTTGCCTTGCTGGTCCTCTTTCGCGAAGATTTGCCTGACTCCGAATGATGGTCACTACTGCCGCTGCTCTTTCGGTGCTTGGACTTGTGTCGGCGCTCTGACCTGTCTCGGTCCCTAGACTTTGACATGACAATCTTCTCTTTATCCGTAAGCTCAGACCGACTCTTGCTGCGCATCCTGTCGGCAACGGCAGCCGCGGCCAGGCCAGCAGCAGCACCACCGATCACCTCCCTGGCTCGCGACGGGCTCTTGCTGCGCTTCTCTTCGTACCGCGCCGAATGTCCAGAGCCGTCCAGAAAGCTGTCGGTGGGTATCGCAGAGATGTCCGACATGTTGCCCGGCTGATAGGATGACTTGCTATCGGCAGCCGGTATCAATGGACTGGCGGGGCGGCGCCTTCGGTTGCGGCCACTGCGGTCGATGTCGACCTCGATGGGGTTGCGAGACACATTGGACTCCTCGGTGGCGGACTGATAAGAAGTCATACTCTTCGCGTCCTCGACGTCACCGCTCAGGACGGACAAGGCCTCTTCGGACCTGACTTGTGTTGGCGTAAGATCAGAGGCGCGATCCTGGCGGCGAGACAAGGAAGCTTTGCGTCCAGTGGACGACCTCGTTTCTGTGATTTGTATGTGGTCGTTCTTGCGGTTCTTGGACGGTGTCAGTCGAACCCTCACGCTGGGTTTGCGCTCGTCACTAGGGCTGCCGCTGGAGCCTGGGTGGGTGACAATCTTGCCACCCTCGAAGTACTCGATAAGCAGCGAGGTTTGCGACTTGTTCGACATGTGGCCGCGAGTCTTTATGGTGACGGGGGTGCCGTCTTCGGGGAGGGAGTAGGAAGACTTTTCGTCGTTCGGCTTGTCGAGGTCAGAGGTTGCGAGGTCCGACTGTTTGGTGGTCAGGGTGGAGGACTCGGACTCTTCGGTGGGGGCTGGGAGTGGAGGCGCCTTCTTCGAGTCGACCCCCATGTTGTGATTTGCGGTGTCCACAAAAGAGGTGAGGTAATGGTGTCCCTCAATACCTGTGTCGGAAAGGCAGGTCTGCAGTTCCTGATTACAAGATGCGATCGCCAAGCTAGTCCTCCGCAGAGGCTCACTGCACCATGCAGGTGAGGAGGAGCGATTGGACCGGAGCTCGAGCAGGACGTTGAGGAGGGCTATTGCAGGACGAGAAAGTCGGACTTGCTTTGTTTTGGTCAAGACATGGAGTGCAGGGAAAAAGTCGACGGGGCAAGTTGGTGGCTGCGCAGCAGGTGAGCAATGGGGCCTGTCGATGGATGCTGAATGGAAAAGCAGGGAACGGAATCTCAGAGATCGAGATGCGATGAGGTGCAGTAGGCCGACAGGTACGCAGGAGCGTGAAAGGTTACTTACATCTAAAGACAGTGTGAGAGCGGATTCCCATCAGGCTGCGATGTGAGTCTGACAGGGTATGAGTGAATGATGGGCTCCAATAGATGCTAGAAAAAGTGAGAGGCAGTTGAAGATGCTGCTGGTGCAATCGAGGAAGCTGGGAAGCAGGCCAACGGTTTCGGTTACTGCGCAAGATTGCAGATCAGATGCAGAATACGGAATACAGAATGCAGACGGGGTGGTGTTGTGAGAGGTGAGTGGTGGGAGTGGACGCGGGCGTTTGTGTGCGATGCGGTGTGCAATGTGCGAGCAAGGTTCATCAGCTGTGGTTATGGTTGCTGTTGTTGCTTGCCCTTTGCCCTGTGCCTCTGCCGACTCACTCCCCAGCCCTCCCAATTCCAGCGAAAAAACCGGGGCCTTGATACGACAGGCACAACGGCCCTGTGCAGACGGGAACTGCCTAAATGAGTGGCAGATCCGACTGTTGCGGTTCAGCCCCTGAAGTCAATTGAACATTCAAAAGTTATAAGCGTGACCGTGAGAGGTCGAAAGTCCAATGCCAGAAGTGCTCAGGTGGTGGTGATGATGATGGAAGGTCAAATCTTCAAGGTTCGCGGCCGGAGGAGCAGGCCGACGGCACCAGCTTTAGGACAGCACTGATGACTGAAAAACGGGACGGAGAGCAATAATAGTAATGTGGAAGGGTATCTTTCACACGAGGCAAGCTGCAAAGTAACCCAAAACTGCATCTACTGCACGAGAAGGTTGCAAACCTGCAGTAACAGTAGGAAGCAGACGTTGATGCTGGCGCCAATCGAGCAGACTTCTGGACCGTCTCGCAGCAACCATCCTTGCAAGGGACCGGGGTCCACAAGCTCACGCCCACGGTATGCTTTTTCCCCCTTCAAATCAAGTCTCACCGGCCATGCCATCTCCCTTTATCCCGCGAAACTCTAAACTCTAAACTCCAAGTGAAAGTTCACGATAAAATGCACAAATCACTGCCTGTTATTACTCCTTTCAGAGAGAGTCTCTGCCATTCATCCGGTAATTCTGCACTGCACTAGGTACCCAAGCTTGCCGCCCGCTGCCTGTGAGGTCATCGTGGGTCCATGCCCAAGCTCCACACCTCCCCGCCTCCGCTAACGATTCGGGGCCTCGCTACGGCTCGAGCACACCTTGTACCTTTCCCATGCTCTCGGGACGACAATATACGGGGCCTCCCAGCCTCGTCGTGACCGCATTTTCTCAGAAAGAAACAATATTTTGAGGCTGGGCGCAAGTGGGCAGCCTACTGGTACCATGGAGTCTATTTGATGGGGCCAACACTGCTTACAGCCTTGTTGCCCAGGTTGATCCCCCTCGTCGCCTAATCTGACAGACTGAAAAGCTGAATGTCAACTGACTTGCCACTGTAGCGTGCACAGCCCAATCCGCACACTTGTATCCACATTCACAACAGCTCCCACCCAAACGATCTGCCAGCTCAGCTAGCTTAGACCGCTGAGTGGCCCGACTGGTTGCTAGTACAATGACAGGCCTATAATGAATCGCCCGTCCAAAAATCCCGCGCACCCACAGCAGGGCATTTCCCTCCTCGCGACGTTCCAGAAGCCTTTTTGCCTCTCGGATCGGGCCTTGCTGGGCCGAGAATAATTCCAAGCAATGGACCGTCCCGAGACATTTTCAACTGAACAGTCGCGCACCAGACATGGGTACTCGCAGAAGACTTCTCATCGTCTCGTCAACTCCCGCCACCGTTTCGCAAGAAGGGCCTCCGTGGCGGCCGGATATGTCTACACGACCGGGCACTTGATTTTGTGCGATGTCAGGTACGGCAACGTGCATGTCATACAAGACCTGCGACTGTCTGACTCTCCAACACCGCCAGCGGCGTTGCGTTACCACAGGTACCGGCGTGCCGCATCTGGCCTGTACGATGCAGATGAAGTTCTCAAAGGTGTTTAATTTTACTCCAGTTGAGCATGCCCAGGCCAGACCGTCGTAGTGCTGAGCGGTATGGTCTATGTACTACATTATTGTCCAATGCCTAGAACTTGAGGCCCGCGTGGGCCGTTGTCAACGGGGAATCTACTCGAGGAAATCCAAATACGGCGCATCTACTAAGATTATTGTCTACCAAACATGCCGCATAAAAGCAGTTGATGATGCTCGCCCTAGTTTTCGCGCGGAGACCTGACCAGACCTACGGCTATGCGCCTTATGCTGTCAGGCCTTCCCCATCCCGATCGCTTCGAGCTTCCCCTGGATATCACCGTCCCGAAACGCCAATGACATGGAAGCAAAAGAACATTCAGCCAAGTAAAGAGATCACAATGAGCGGTCCGACATGCTCAAAGCATCTCCTGCACCACCTCGTTCTTGGCAAGATGCGCCGGAAACCCGCCTGCCAGCACAATGCGCAAGAACTCAATCTGCGCCGACAGCGCCCATGTCTCGACCGTGACCTTCTCCTTGCCCACAAAGATCGTTTCCCGGTAGCCGAACTCATTGACATCTGCCCCGTGAGCGCTGTTGATCAGCGACCCGCCGGTATTGGGGTTCGACGCCGGCCGCCCTGCCGTCGAGTAACCGGGACCCTTGCCGCGCTCAAGACCCGTCGCTATGCTGCTGAAGTCGCTCTTGAGATGTCGGCGGTCGCGCTTGGACATGCTCTTGGAGCCTTTCGAGGCGTCGCGCATTTGCTGGGCGAGGCGCTTGGGGTCGTATTGCAGGTTCATCTTCTCGCCGCTCTCCTCCTCCATCGTGGTGGCCGTCTCGAATAGCAGCGCGATGTTGTCGCCGGATGCCGTTTGTACGTAAGCGTCTGTGCTATCGAGTTGCCCGACGAAGGCTTCCATTGCCTGCTCGCTTTGGTCTGATAGGTCGTCGAGGTGCGCCGCGATGAAGCCCCAGCTTTGAAGTGCTGCGACTACGACTTCTGCGACGTCGAGTGCTTCCACTGTTTGCCCGTCTGACTCGACAACCTCGATCATGTATTGTAGCATATCTTCTGCGGCTTCGACACCGCCGTCACCGTACATGGCTGCCACAGCGAGGGCGTGTATAGCAGCGACCTTGACTTCTTCTTCGGCATTGTCGTCTTCGGCTACCTCTTTGAGACTCCTGCCGTGGTTGCTGAGTATAGTGTCGGTCGGGTTGGTCAGGGCCGTAACGGCCAAAGCCTTGAGCGCAAGTATCTTCTCGCTAGTGCTTCCAGACCTCACAGCCCTCATCAGACCCAGCACAAGATCGTCCATAGAACTCCGGATCTCCGCCTGCGCAAAGTAGTGGCGGACCAGATGGAGATAGCTTTTAAGCATGTCTTCCTTCTCCATATTGCTCATCTTCTTCCTCTCGCCACTGCGACCGCCCGCCACAATCTGCGACACGCGCGCCTGCAGCCTGTCGACCCACGCTCGACTGTTCGATCCGCCGCCGCCCTCCATGTCGTCGCCGTGGTCGGACCCCGAGTTGGTGCTCATAGTCATCATGTCGTCGTCCGAGTCCTCTTCGCCTTCCGACGCGTATACGCTGCCGGCGCGGGAGACATTGCGGCTGGCGAAGGGTGAGGCGCTGGGCGAGGTGATAGGCGTCGCGGACTTGGAGTCGGGGCGTGCGCGCGCTTTGCGGGACAACGTCTTGCCGCTCTCAAGGAGGGCCTTTTTACGTAGATCGTGCATGTTGTTTGTGGTGTGGAAGTCGAATGTTCGAGGTGGATTGTCAAGCTTCGCAGAAACCTTCTGTTATGTGCCTGTGACTCTTTCGCGACAGCGCGTGATGTTGGCAGCAAGTGGCGAATGACCGGAAGCTTTGTGTCGACGCCGAGTTGCGAAGATGCAGGTTCTGCTGTTTCCTTTGGTGTGTATCGGTCTCGGTGTAAGATCCATGAAGAATATATACAATATGGTGGAAGAAGCTACAATAGTTGCGGTTACAGCAGTCCACACAGATGAACTATTTGTGTGGAGTGAAAAATGCGAGTGAGACAATGGCGATGGCTGGTCCTCGAGAGGGCAACATGGAAGAGGGGTCACTGCAGGCGGGGGACCCGCTGACATCACCCGGCCAAACGGGCACATCCATGGATGCCAGCCAGACCTGTTCATATCAAAAATTGTTCCACCATATGATCTTACGCGGGTATCCTACGAGGTGGTGACAATAGCCCAGACTAGACTTCTCACACACACACCAACAATTAGAATGACTCACAGATAAGCATGGCTCATGAATGCACATTTCCGCCGTACACTCACCCGCTCGTGGTGGGGTGAAACGGCCCGTATAGTGCTTGCATTATTCCGCACAAATGCCCGAGTTCCGTTCGACATTGACCCACACGGGAAATGTCCCAACGTATACACAGTAATTCTTGACGTTCGTTGCCTTTATTCACTGACGTCTACTCGAAATGCCTAAGCTCTTATAGTGGACAGTGGAACATCTTGGCCCGAGCGGGTCCCGAAGAACTGCAGCTCGAACTACGACGATGATCCCACATCCAATTCGTGAATAAGCAAACAAATTACTCCACAACGGAAGGTCAATCCATCACCTACTGGTTCGGATTAACAAACTTGGCATTTTAGTACAGCTCCTGCTTGGTCGGCCGCTGTGGGAGCATCAACCGTGATACTATCTGCACCTCTGGGAATCCACCCCTGAGGTACTGGCTTCCGGCTGTGGCCTGTGGGGTGTAATCGGCCGCATTCTACTTAGAGGCGCCCGCTCTTCAAATCCGTCATGCTGTCTTCCAAGTATGCAGGATCTTAGCATCTGTTACTCTACTGCGTTTGTGATCTCCGAATATGATATAAGTTGAAGACCTGCGTTGAAATTCGAGCTACAAGTACGCATGTCTCGAACCCGAGAAAGCGTAATGCTGTCACAGATGTGGCCTATCGACTCAAAGCAATTCATCATTTCCAAACCAAGTTTCACGAAAGACCAACGCCAAACTTTTACGGTCAATGTACGCCTATCAATCAGATACACAACGTAGCCAGCCGTCCATCCAATTATCCCTCCAGGAAGCGTAAATCAAATTGCCGCTCAAAAACCCAACCGTGAGCCCTTACTACCATGTAGACAGCTCAAAGGCCTTTGGACAGCAGGTTCAACGCACTGCCCGCCAGAATGAATCCAGCCTGGTCCTTCGACACAGCGTGCTTCACGGGCACTAGGAACTCCTCGCCCGTCGCATGCTTCTTTACCTTCAACTGGACGTCTCCTTGGCCCTTATTCCTCAGCATCTCATACAGTCCAACGGTGTCAACCTCATCCAACGCATCGATGCGATCATAATCCTCCTCGTTCGCAAATGTCAGCGGCACGACGCCCTGCTTCTTCAAATTCGTCTCGTGGATGCGCGCAAAGCTCTTGCACACGATGACCCGCGCGCCGAGGTAGCGCGGCTGCAGCGCGGCGTGCTCACGCGCCGAGCCCTCGCCGTAGTTGTGCTCGGCAACGACAAGCCAGGCGCGCTGCGCCTCCTTCCACTTGCGCATCAGGTCGGGGATTGTCGACTTGGCGCCGTCGAAGTCGTACGCTGCGTTGACCTCGCCGGTCGCGGCGTTGACTGCTGTGTTGAGCGTGTTGGTTGCGATGTTGGGCAAGTGGCCTTTGTACTTGAGCCAGGGCCCTGCGGCGGAGATGGTGTCGGTCGTGCATTTGCCCTTGACTTTGACCAGGACGTGGAGGCCAATGAGATCGGACTTGGGGAAGGCGTCGAAGGGGTCGAGGAGCGCGAGGCGCTGGGAGGTGGGCGAGATGGCGATAGATTCTGTGGGGTCGGGCTCTTGAGAGGCGACTTTGAAGGACTCGTTGCCGATCTCGAAGGGTGTCTTGGGGTCTTCCACACCAACGGGTGCGGGAAAGCGGAAGGACTTGCCATCAGGGGTCGTCAGGGAGTCTGTCATCGGGTTGAAAGTAGTCGACCCGGCGAAAGCCATAGCGGTGACGATCTCGGGACTTGCCAAGAAGTTCATCGTTGCGAGGTTGCCGTCATTGCGACCCTT
Organism: Plenodomus libanotidis; assembly: GCA_022609195.1. Lineage (NCBI taxonomy): Eukaryota > Fungi > Ascomycota > Dothideomycetes > Pleosporales > Leptosphaeriaceae > Plenodomus > Plenodomus libanotidis. Next base: position 184,203 of record JAGKQA010000065.1, read on the forward strand.
GAAGTTCCGGTTATACGATGTAAAAATGGCGTTGGGTGTTCCTTGAGTAGCATTTTCTTGATCACGACGCTTCCATTGTCCAATGCACGGCCCACAGGCATTGGAAAGGACAATGCCACCTGCTCCCTCGAAAGTCTCCAGAATTCCGTCTCGCTCGAGAGTCGCGCGGATTTGCTCACTGCCGGGGGTCACGTAAAAGTCTGTTGCAGGCTTAAGTCCTGCTGCTTCCGCGGCCTTGACAATGCTTTCCACGCGGGTCATGTCTTCGTATGAGCTGTTGGTGCAGCTTCCAATTAGTCCAGCGGAGACCTTATGCGGCCAATTCTCTTCTTCGACTGTCTTCTTGAACTGAGATAGTGGTGTCGATAGATCGGGTGTGTGTGGACCGTTGATGTGCGGCTCGAGCTCGGAGAGGTTGATCTCAATCATCTGGTCGTACTCGGCACCCTCGTCCGCCTTGAACCTGAAGTAGGCGTCCTCCGAATTTCCAACACCAGGAAAGCTCTGGAAAATCCTTGCCGCGCTCGCCAGGTCGCCTCTCCTTGTTGACTCCAGGTATCTTGCGGAGGCCGCCGTGAAGGGGAAGATGGAAGTGGTGGCTCCGACTTCTGCGCCCATGTTACATATCGTCGCCATGCCCGTGCAGCTGAGCGTCTCAACGCCAGGTCCAGAGTATTCAATGATCGAGCCGGTGCCTCCTCGTACTGTTAACTTGCCTGCGAGGGCCAAGATGACATCCTTCGGCGCAACCCAGTCGTTCAACTTGCCCGTCAACCTTACTCCCAGTATTTTGGGTGCCTTCAACTCCCAAGGCGCACCAACAAGGGCCTCCACAGCATCAGCACCACCAACTCCGATGGCAATAGTACACAAACCACCTGCATTTGGCGTGTGGCTGTCCGTGCCCAACATCATCAAGCCAGGCCGCGCATAGTTCTCCAGCACAGTTTGGTGGATGATGCCCGCACCAGGTGGCCAGAAGTCGATCCCAAATCTCTTACCAGCACTCTCCAGAAAATCGAACACCTCCTGATTGGCAGTCAGTCCAGCAGCCAAATCCTTGTCTGCGCCCTGCTGGCCCACAATCAAGTGGTCGCAGTGTATACTCGCGGGTATGGCCGTTCGCGGCAGGTGACACGCCATAAATTGCAGCAGAGCCATTTGCGCCGATGCATCCTGCATGTTGGCACGATCTGGCTTCAGCTGAAGGTTTGCCTTGCCTCTGATGTCACGCCCACCGTTGGTGTTGGTGAGCAGATTCTCCTCAGGCTTGTCGAGATGTGAGTAGAGAATCTTCTCGGCGAGAGTGAGACGGCGCGTGCCCAGGACGCGACGAACTTCGGCATATTTGCTGTAAAGGGTCTCGTAGGTCGGTGGAAGGGCGGGGCCGGTCGAAAGGGAACGAGTGGTCGATGGCTGGCGGCGAAGCTGGAGGGCGCTCTGTAAAAATTGTTGTCAGTGATATAGATTGCATTGAGTTCTTGGCTGCTATGCTTACCCTCGCGAGGGCCCCCGAGCGTCTCGCAACATCAATTGACCGCATGGTGGCACAAAATTGCTTGGGTTGGCTTGAGGGTGACTATTCAACGTCTAAGAATCATCTCCGAGTCAAACATAGTTGAAAATCCGGGGAGCCGACCAAGGCGCCGATGATCTCCACACTATGACAGGGGTGTCTACCAATCGGCCAACAAGCTATTGTCAGCCAAGCAGCCCAAGTAGAGTTGTCAAACGGTTTTTGGATAGGATACACCAAAACTTACTTCGTAGTGGTCATCTAAAGTGGATACCTCCAGAAAACGCCGTTTCGCGAATATATTGCTGAACAGTCGCTTGACGAGCTCGAACCCGCAGCGTATTAGCATGGCATACTCGGATTTAGGACGATGCTCGGTGAGATGACGGAGAAAGGTTCCATCTCTTGTAGCCGAAGAGCGGAGCCTAATCGGCGACATATATGTGTCCGTGTATACAGTATCATCGATTCCATTGATTCTTCTACCTTTCTATACATCATCTACTACCTTTACAGCCTCACCCGCTTACGCGCCTTTGGCTGCGAGCTTCCTCGCTATACATGAAACACTACTACCAAAAGCAACTCCAAATATTCCCTTGTTGACAACTGTCCCAACTCGATCGCACACGCACAAAATGGCCGAGACCTACTGGCGAACAGAGATCGACTTCGCACGCAACAATCCAAAACGCGCACAGCCTCTTCCGTTTCTCTTACTGCTCTCTTTCGCCGCCGGAGCCATCGATGTATTCAGTGTGCCATTTCTCGGCGTCTTCACGGCAAACAATACGGGAAATATTATCTTCCTAGCCCTCGCCGCGGCGCAGCTCTCTTCGGCTGATCCCAATACGCATCCGGTGGCGGCCATCACCTCTCTTCTTGCCTCATGGGCTGGCTCCGCAGCGAGCGGACAGATTGGAAATCTCGTCGGGCGCAAGAAGAGGTTCTTCGTTTTTATGGATGTCATGCAGCAGACGATCATATGCTTCATTGTCGTGGGGCTCATCTGGGGCAACAAGGTCATTAGCCGTGATAAGGATACCGAGTACGTGGCCGTGGCCTTGCTCTCCTTTTCCATGGGGTGCCAGAACGTCACGACCAAAGGCATGAATGGGCCGCCGACGATACCCACGCAGGTTGCCACTGGAGCCATGGCGGACTTCTTTTCGGACCCGCGCATCTTTGCTCTGAGGAACAAGCCCCGAGATGAGAGGATGATCTTCGTTACTGTCTTTTTCACCGGGGGCCTGGTCGGCGGTCTTGCTTATCGATATTATGCGCCGCAGCTGTGTCTGCTGCTCACGGCAATCTTCAAGCTCCTGGCTGGGCTCTCGCTTCTACTACTACGTCGGAGGAGTGAAGTTGAAGACAAGGGTCATGCTCATCCAGAGCAGACCAAGGCATGAGGCCGCCAGAACATAAGAAACAAAAAGATTCTGCGTTCGCAGCCTCCCGCACTTCCCGAGTCCGAGTCAGGCGGACTTTAAAGTCCATGTAGGCTTGAAGCGCATGTATGGGCATGTGTACAAAGTGTGAACTGCAACGTGAGTGTGAGACGCGTATATAATGCCAAGGCCGCACCTGGGCACATTAGAGATTCCTTTCATTCTTTAGAGATTCCATATCTTCTGTAATACAATTGGCAGAACATGTCTCAGTTTCGAGCATCTGAAATGCGTTTACCAGACTTCAATTTTAGAAAGTGCATAAGTAACAGCACAAGTAGAATTTCCTTAGATACAACATTGTTCAAGAGCTTTGTGAAGGGAGTGGGGTTATTGACAAATGTAGAATGCATAATGAAGTTTTCTTGTATATGCGAATTACATTTTCAGGAACCAGCATCTCGAGGCCCTTTTTTCTGACATATCTGGGGCAAAGAATTACTAGATGCCGCCGTTGAAACTATTCCCCACTCCACAACAAATTAGCCTTTTGCTTTTTCTTCTTTCCAGCCCAACTTGACCACAGCAAGAGGTCGCAATCCTACATTCACAACACAATACACTTCAAGACCTGTATAGCCTATGCCAGAATACAAGAAAGCAATTACAGTCTGAGCAGATCTCAAAGTAGGAAGCTACCTTTCATACCAGGTTCGCTAACTCAGATGCGAAGGTATCATGTATTTTGTAGAATGTGCCATACCAGTGGACCATGATATGTATCTGGGCTTCGGGACTACCTAGGTGAGTATTCAACTTCAATCGAATATTCAGAAGAATAAGGTAGTATACAACTCTCTGCTGATGCGCAAATCTGCATCTATGACTATGCCTACACTATCTCTGGAATGGAAAACTTTGAGTTTAGGTTTGAGCTATAATTGTGATAAGCACCTAGGCAAATTGTCCCAGTTAGTGGCCCTGGAAAGGTCTAGCAAAGCCCTGACACTTCCCAGGCATTTGTTTAAATCCCACAGCACATAAATCAATATTTGTTCAGATAACAAAGACTTGGACCTGTCCCCCATATCTTTGCAGCAGTGGTGTCTAGCACTTCCACTAAGATTCCACTTAATGTTGGTGTGTAAAAGTCAAAAACTCACCAATGTTGTAAAGAAGTATTATGTTCATTGAACCTCTTGGCATGCACCTATCTTAGCAATGGCTCTTTCATTTCTCAAGAGTACTTAGTATTTTGAATATAGCAATAGCGAGACTAATTTCCAACACAGTAACCAGGACCATGGATTTAGAAGTCAGGACACGCCTCTGGAATCATGTCCACTAGGATAATCGATATACTTAAACCTTAACTCATGGGCTCTCGTATTCTAGCCTCTATTTCAAGTACCTAATTACTGATGGGATAAGTAGTCAACTTAATTCTACCTGGTATCTATACAGTTTCCAAATATATAGTCCATATTTGAGTGCTTGTGGACAGAAAGTTGGTGATAAAATTCAGCCTATCTGATACTAATCAGCTAAAACTCAAGCAAATCATTAAACATACTTATGCTGAAGGTAGCCCTCCTTCTGCACATTGCACAACAAAATACACACCCAACTTTCAGCCTAGTGGTTGAAATCAGTATGGGCTCTGAGTGCAGGGAAGCCCTAGCGGCACGGTCAGGGACACCCCACAGCTCAAAAGCACTCTAAGCTCACCCCTGCTAGAGCCTTGTCGCAACCTTGAACATGGCCAACCTCGCTCGCATCGCCAACCTCGCTCGCATCGCCAACCTCACTGACGACAGCTTCCAATTGTGCTTTCACGACGGTCGCGAGCAGCCAATGATGGAGAGAGGCTGAATTTAGCCAACTCCTGACAACATGTCCGTCATTCTCTGCACCGGTAAGCAATTTCGCACCAGCCCAACACGCGCACCAGCGTTCGGAATCGGTCCAATATGGCGCAATGAAGTGATCCCGCTGACATTATCTGCGTCTCAGCTGGCTACGACCACACCATTCGGTTAGTCCACATCATCCCTTCCCGATGTCCCTAACTGTCGCCATCGCACGTGCGCGCAGTCATCACACGAGGCAACGCGCTGACCTCGCCCGCGCACCACCCACAGGTTCTGGGAGGCCCTCTCAGGCATCTGCTCGCGCACGATCCAGCATCCGGACTCGCAGGTCAACCGGCTGTGCATCTCGCCCGACAAGCGCTTCCTCGCGGCTGCGGGACACCACACGGTCAAGCTGTTCGACATCAAGAGCACGAACCCCAACCCGCTGCTGACGTTCGAGGGCCACACGGGCAATATCACAGGCGTCGCGTTCCACTGCGAGGGCAAGTGGATGGTCACCAGCTCTGAGGACGGTACTGTCAAGATTTGGGAGACGCGCACGGGCACCATTCAGCGCAGCTACAGCCACGGAAGCCCGGCCAACGACGTCGTTATCCACCCGAACCAGGGCGAGATCATCAGTTGCGACCGCGCTGGTAGTGTCAAGATATGGGACTTGGCTGAGAACAGCTGCAGTCACGAGTTGATACCAGAGGAGGATGTAAGCGTGTCTAGCGTCACCGTGGCCACCGATGGCACACTTCTGTGCGCGGCCAACAACAACGTACGCAACACACTTCTCACTGCCCTTGCTTGTCAACTCATACTAACAAACGCGCCTCAATTCAGGGCAATGTTTTCGTCTGGTCCCTCATCCAAGCCTTCGACCGCACCGACCTCCAGCCCATCACACACTTCAACGCCCACAAGGAGTACATCACGCGCATTCTGCTCTCGCCCGACACTAAGAAGCTCGCCACGTGCTCGGCCGACCACACGGCCAAGATATGGGAGGTCGACACGGACAAGGCGCAGCAGCCCGACGAGAACGGCGAGCCGTCGCCGTTCCCGCTCGAAGCGACGCTGACGGGCCACCAGCGCTGGGTCTGGGACTGCGCCTTCAGCGCCGACTCGGCGTACCTAGTCACCGCGTGCTCGGACCACTACGCGCGTCTGTGGGAGCTGCACAGCCAGCAGATTATTCGCCAGTATAACGGCCATCACCGGGGCGCTGTCTGCGTAGCGCTGAACGATTATTCGGAGTCGCGTTAAGATTGGACTGCGGACCATGAATGATGGCACATTTCGCAAGAGGCAGCTCGGTCTCCTTGGTAGGATGGGGACTTATATCTTCGCGGGAACAGGATGGAAGGTTCATATCTTTCTGCATGGCACGGCAGTTTAGGGGTCTCATTGGCGTTCGGCTTGTTGTTTCTTGGCTCGCGGAAATGATAGTTTGCTTTCAAAAGGAATGCTATTAGCATCTGTCTTTCCAATGCTGTCAAACTACGGAGTTCCTGTTGTCCAACCCCGCGCGCCGAACTCCATACCAAGTATACCGAAGACCTCGCACGTCGCAAACGACAATGACTATTATATGCCCTGATTTCGGGGACTTGGGAACCGCAGACTACCACGCGTCACCCCAGCCATCTTCTTCTGTGTCCTTCGGCTTGAGATCAATCTTCTTCGCTGGGGCTGCTTTCGCCGCAGGCTTTGCTATAGGCTTTTTGGCGGCCGCGGTCGTTGCCGTCTTGCCATTTGGTTTGCTCAGACCCTTGGGCAGGGGCTTGCTCCCGCCGGTCTTCGACTTCTGCTGGGAGGCAAGCCAGCCCGCAAAGTCAGGCTCGTCGTCGTTTCCAAAGGGTTGCGTGCTGCCGCTTCCGCTGCTGTGTATGTTGCGAGTCGGTAGGTCCTTCTTTGGTGCTGCAAACGTCGCCGACGAGGCTATTGGTGGTGTTGCGCCAGTGTGATCGTCGTTCATGTCCTCCATGTCTCCCCAAGCATTGGCGGCGTCCTCGCCCCAGTTGTCGCCAGCATCATCATCTCCCCAAGCATCGTCAACAGGTTCCGCGTCGGTGAAAAATGACTCGCCGCCGAAGTTGCCGTTTGAGGTAGATGGTCTTGATGTCGCGGCGAGGCCTGGCGATTTCATTGCTTGTCTGTGGAGTACGGATGCCGAGGCTGTTGTGACTGGCGCAGGACGTGGTGCTACTGCTGCAGGAGCCGAGCCGTTGGTTGAAGTCGGCTGGATTTCCCCTGCGGCTTGGGAGATTTTGTTGGTGAAGGATGATATGGCCCAGCCCGTCCAGGAAGCGGCGGCAGATTCTGCCTGTACTGGTGTGCCCATGCGTGGAGCCGCGCCTAGTCCTGTCTGCTGTGGCGGAAGAGCGGTATCTGGCATGTCTGCAGCAGCCTTCTTGATCTTCTGCACATATATATCCATGGTCTTCACCGCCTGCTCCCGTACCAGCTTCTCCTTGTCTATCAGTAGTGGTGATATGGCAGGGATAATCCTGAGTGCGCAGTCCTCATCAGTGAAGCACTCCCCAGTGACAGAGAGAGCCATCAGCGAGGCACTTCTGGCATGGACGAAAGGGTCTCTTAGCGAGCGACTGAATGCTGCAATGAGCACCTTGTTCCTCGAAGATGTTCCAAGGCTCTTGGCGATCTTGCCAAGACAGATAGTTGTGTTGGTACGAATACCGGGTTGTTCGTCATTCGCAGTTCTGGCCAAACATTTGAGGAGCTCGCCATTGATTGTGCGGTCTGACAGCTTTCCGATAATAGTCAGAACGGACTTGAGTGTTTGTTCTCGAACGACAGGAGCCAAGTCTGTAAAACCTGACACCAAATTAGGAAAGATTCTGTCGTTGACGACTTTTTGAGATAGTCGGTCGATCATTAGGGGGAGGTTATCGAGCAAGCAGACTCGGATGGCTCTGTCAGGGTTTTGGAAAAGCCGCACTACGACTGGAGTGATTTTGGAGTCGAAGTCATCGGACGACAGCTTGGTCGAAATCTTCATTACAACAGCGAACGCTTTGGCTCCACCTCCGCCAAACTCGACCGATTTGAGTAGTTCGGGCAAAACCTTCATCTTGAAGAAATCTTCCGGAAAGTCATCGGTGAGCTGGTCGAGATCACTGCTGACTGTCAACATCTCGGTCTCTCTTAGGAAAGCGATCCGTAACTCACTCTAGAAATTGGTCTCGTTCGTCAGCAGATTTGACTCCTAGATTATCAACTCCATCGGTCAACTTTATGAGAGGCGTGTCGAAGAAAGCCCCCCTTCGAGTGCCCTGATCTATGAAGTGGGCCACACTCAGTCTGGACTTCGGATTCGCATTGACTAGACGTTTGTAGCTCGCGTGCATAGTCGGAGGTATAGTCTTCGTCTGTCCAGCCTGATCGGGCCCGGCATAGTCGCCGCTGAACGATTCTAAAATCAGGGCGCCAAGGTTAAATGAGTCCACAGCCGAGTGAGGGGCCTTCTTGATGGCATCCCAGCCACTCCGAAGCTCTGGCGGCGAGTATCTGGCGGAATCTGGTACCAAGCTGCCATAATTCTGGTAGAGAGTCAGCAGGGCACGACCCCGAACAATATTTCCAGACATACGTAAATGATCGCGTCGTCATCTTTGACATTGCTCAAGACCTCGAAGCCCCCCAGCTTCCACTCCCCACTTTCCGATGTGTATATAGAACCGACCCTGAGGTTGCCGTGGATGGACGTAGCTTCATCGTTGATGAACTTGACAGTCCTCTACTTGCCAGTCAGTTCCGCAGCTTTGCATGTGCCCAGCATCTCGAGCGCCATAACATACAGCTACAGTGCAGATGCCCCATTTCAAAGTCTCGGGACTCAAGCTCTTCCGTTTGACATGCCATCGCAGGGGCACCAAGCGCTCGGTCGCAATATAAATATAGGTGTCGGTCTGGCATTCGCAAGATCAGCCGGAGTCCCTCTCAGGAGGCTGATTCCTTTAGTACCTCGACTGTGTCCAGCACTTTGATCACGCCGGGATGTCGTAAAGTGCGCAGCTTCTTCAGGGCGTTCTTCGCAAGGGGGAGACGGGCGCGGTTTGTGGTGATGTCGAAGGAGAAGATGCTGCAATTCGAACCGTCTTCCTGTGGTACTGATCAGCTAGCTGCCATCTTCTAGGAAAATTCCCGGAGACTGTACCCTCTTGGTGCCATTGTACAAGGTCCAAATGGACTGGTCGACGTCTACGATGTCGCCGAAGGTGTACGGGAAGGCAGGGCCTTTGGTGATAGCAGAAGCCACTGCAGACTTGAGGAAATCCATAGTGGAAGAAACCCTTATTCACACAGGAACGATGATGGATTCCTATCCATGAGAAAAAGAAATAAGCTGAACGACAGGGTGAATACGGGTTGGAATTCCGCGCAAGTCGCGAATGTTAGAGCAAGGTGTACGCGATGGTAGATGCCACTTTCACTCCTTTGCGACGGCACCTTGACAGGGTTCAGTTGTCGGGCAGCATCCACGCTGAATGTGTACTAGGCCTGGAAGGGGAAGTAGTGGAAGGCGGTGAAACGGGCAGAAAGTGAAGTCGTACCTTCCCTTCCGTCTTGGAAGCGCGGCTGCTGACAATGGGCAGGCAAAGCATTGGCTTTCCCATCTTGTTCAAATCCATCTCAAATCCGCCGTCTTCATGTTTATTACCAACTTTGGCGGTTCATGGAAACGAAAAGCCATTTCATGAACCAGGCTTGAAAGTCTCATTTGAAAGCTGCTCTATTTGATCAGCAGCTATCCCCTGTGCTTTGCAATCACCATCCATACGGGCACTTTCGATTCAAATCACAAGACCCTTTCTATATCTGGCATCAACATGCGCCTCTAGATCTCTTGTATGGATCCAAACCAGATAGTCCATTTGACTTGAGTGGCCCACTTTCAGCCTTGCACAATACACAAGTTGCTCTTGTCTTCCACTTCTTGGTCCCATCCGCTACCTCACTCTATCTATCCTGTTCAGACCACTTGAGCAGCCAACCTTGGAAACCCTAGTTGTCTGTTTAGTACACTCTGCATGTAAGTACTTCCAAGGTTCATTGCACTCTGTTCCTATTCCCCTATCTTCATCTGTCCTTCAGGCCAGGCAGGCTGTCTATGATGTGCAATGGTAAAAGGTCGGACTGTCTGGGCTCTTCTGGTTTTGTTGTTCCGGTCATTTCGGCTCATCATCTTCCACTCCTCGTGCTGCTTCCACAATTGTCTTCCAGCAAAGTTCAAGCCCTCCTCCACTTTGTCCTCTGGATGGGAAGTGGCGGCTTGGAACAGCGACACAACTTGTACCGCTTACCGGAGCCCCCCCCTTCAAATGCTGCCATAAGGACAGGCCAAAGGCTGCGGCATACACCTCCACCACCACCATTTTCTACCAGCAAACTTTGTTTTGCTCGATTTTGGCCACACCCACAACAAAGCCGCTGCAGTCCCCGGAGTGACGACAAAGTACAAGACTGAAAAGATCTGAGACACCTGCCTGGCTATTACCACTTTCCTATGCGACCGCTCTTTCGCATTCGTTTGTTTTCTTTTCTCGTTCGCTAATTCGACGACGCCATGACTGCGCAGCGCTCCAGCAAAGCTCCTGCCCCAGCTCCAGCTCCGCGTCTCAGCTCGTTCGCGGGTCCAAGATGCGACATCTGTTTTAAGGCTGAGGACATCAACAAGCCACTCGTCGCGTGCACCAATTGCAACCGTTTGTATCATCGAGCTTGCCACAAGTCCGTTCTCAAAGACCCGTAAGTTCATTTCGCCTTCCCTTTCGTTGGCTGCATGGCGCACGGCGCGACCTCCTTAGATAGGTCCGCCGGAGCACGAGCACCCAACCTCCACTTAGCCGAATGCTCTTCCGGAACACGGCATGAGTCTCATTTCATTTTTTCGATGGCGAGTCGCTTCCACTTATTGCCCGAGATATCCCTGCGAATTGGAATCTGGGTTCGCACCAACAAAGTCGCATTATTGGGCTTTGCAAAGCTTCTAGCACGCCATTGTGTACACGGATCATCAACTAATACCTCCCAGTTTCATTTGTACGCGGTGCCAGCTTCAGATCCAGAGAGCGAAGATCTTGAAGAGCAGTTTCAGCTATGATGGGATTGGACCTACACCATCCGCCAAGACCTCGTTCGCTCCTCAGTCTAAAGGCGACTCCTCAGTCTCTGGCGCCACATCCGTGGAATCCGTCAATACCGACATGCTTCCTTCTACTGCTAAGGGTAAACCTAATCCATTTCTTGCCGAAGAAACCGACTATTGGGCGACAACCAGTTCGTCAAAATGTCGCTTCCCCATGTGTCTTAACGACGCGGACCAAAACCATCTAACGTGTGAAGTCCACTCTGCCACAAAGTCCTCTGTCTCTCCCAAGACCATGAAGAATTCCGACAGGCCTCATGCTCCGCGCCATGATTCTTTGCAGAGTCTGCAGAGCAATGGCACTCGACATTCAGCCGATGCCAATTCTTCGCCCAGCCGCAAGAACTTGGAAGCAAGAACGACGGCTAGGAAAACAATCACTAGGCGTCCCTTTCCTCCGCCAGTAACAGACTCTAAGACGACTCAAAACGGCCACCTGTCTGGGATTACAGGTCTTCAGAGGCCTGTTCAGAGGCCTGTGGATCAACTGTCCTTGGGCGAGGGCCCAGCCCGCAAGAAACAACGACTTATCACTCCGAACAGCGACGAACCTACTTCACGTCTGGCCAACTCAGCATCCCCTTTGGCCCGACCTACTGGGTTTCCGTATGGGAAGCCAAATGGGGATGATCTTCACCCGTCGCGACTGCCGACCTTGAGCGCCGACATACCTTCTTTCTCTCCAGAGGCCGCACCAGCAAAGGAAGGGGCAAAATCGATACCGGTCATTTCCAGCTATGATAACTTCATTAACTTGAAACCTCTGGTGCTGCCTCGACCGGCGAACTCTGATATCCCGCGTTTGAGCATTGGAGCAAATCACGTGGGACCCGCAATTGCGAGTGGTTACGATACTGATATGAGCTCGAGAGACTCGTCAAGGAACGCATCTGTGGACAAGAGTGGTGACTTTATGGACGTCAGCAGGTCTCAGGTGAATGGGTCTTTGGACTGTCACCGACCTGGAAAACTTAATCCCAGGCAGACAGCACGCCCCAAACCCGCAGCACCCACAAAATCGAACTCGGACAAAGTCAAAAGCAGCAAGATCAAACAGCTTGAGGAACCTTTCGATTCTGCAATCGAATGGATCACTCGCACGCCCCCGGTCGAAAGGAAGCGTCGGCACTTGGTCGAGCAATATAAGGATGATGGCTTGGGTGCTGGCCTAGATGCTTTCATATATGGCCCAACATTGATTTCATGTCAATCTGGAGTGCCGTTAGCTGGACGAACTCTCCCTCGAGTTGTACCACCCGAGAAGGCTTACTGCATTCCAATGGATCCTCGATCACAGCGGACCCGTCCCCATTCTGAGGATTGGTCTAGGCAGAAAGAGGAAGAGATTCGAGCACGAGGGGGTCGGAAGGCGAATCTTGGCAAGGCAGCCCAGCGAATGACCCAACAGCAGCGCATAGAGAACCCGAAGGACCTGGAGACCACGCTATCAGACCGCGTGCGTTACAACGAGAACTTACTTGCCGCAGCGCCATTCTTCTCAAATTATGGACGTCGAAATGTAGGGCCAAGCATAGCTCCAGCTCAGTCTCTACTTGCACCAGCCCCGGTGTCTGTGCCTGCGACTGCACCTGCACCACCAACGGAGCTGGCTACACCTGTACGGGTCAAGCGCAAGTATGTCAGAAAGCAACCGCTGCCACAGCCGGCCCTTGGCAAGAAGCCCCATGGGTCTGATGCTGCATAGGATTCACAGCACGAGGCCATACCGGCAGCTGTGAAGAGGGATGGCAGCAAGAAGTCCTTCGGACCTGATGTCATATTGGATTCGCGGCTTCGACCACGGGGAGACAAAGAAAGATTACGCGACGCGGTTTCTCGCAAGAGCGCGAAGCCAGCCGTAGCAAGCTCTAGGCGAGGCTGAATTTTAGGTATGGAGTTGCACACACAACCGCCCGGGCCGCATTTTGGGAATTGGAGACCACGATGTTCCGTATGCGGACAACCCTTCTGGATTTCGAGTCACGCCTCGCCAGGGGAGTGCATCACAACCTCTCACGAAAGGCGGATTGAGAATACCGCTATTACATAGATAGACTTGTGGAGGTGGTGTACATAGCAAGTGGCTGATTACAGCGCTAATGAGCTTTCCTGGTCACAATTGAAGAGGGAGGACGAATTATTCGGTGGCGTCCAAGATCACCTCGTTCACAGAGCCCCCTGAGTAGATGAGGATTGCCAAAAGCAGATGGGGACATTCACTTAGACCGGAGAGATATACCGGCCGCTTGACCGGCATAGGGCACAACCTGACGCGCTTTGCTTGCGGCTATGAAAATACATAGCACAACTTCAATAAAAAAGACACAAATCTCAGTATTGTTATTCTCAACTATAATCAAACCTTAAAACACAGATCGTTCCTGATCACATAAAGAAATAGTAATTATAGGTTGTGTCAATTGTTCAAGGTTACTCACTAGCTTGCAGTCACGCGTGCATGCCTAAGCAATAGTCAAACAGGTAAAGGCTATGTCGGCTTCCGAAGTAGAACCCGACCACAACAATTCCTCCTCTGCCTATTTGCCGTCACATTGTCTCTTATATGCGATTGCACCTAAGGTCTGTTGTAGGGGTAGGCTTGGTGGGTCACTGGGAAGCTAGAGGGCGTGTATCTAGCGCACCTTCTACAATAGGCACCACAGTTGCACCGGCAACGCCCTCAGCTTTGCCCGTTGCCCTCAACGGGTAATCCAAATAACACAGCTCTCAGTTGCACGTACACACACTTGTTTCTTTAGACTCATCACAACTCATACTTTAGAAGCCCCCAACGTCACCACCAAGGACTCCAAAATTGACGCTTCATGTAGGAACATGAAGTACGAGGGCAAATGAGGACGTAGCACACGGAATCCCGGTGATTTAGATGTGGTGTATTGTCAGGCAAGAAGCTATTTAGAAGCCTCCGACAAAGGCCGACAGAGGCCGGCAGCCTCCGTCACCTTACTCAGCGAGAGAGACGAACGCTCTTGCCCACACGTGGACCAGTTGATTTGTGGCCTAAGACTCCGAAGGCCTCTCTGCCCTCCCGTGATAGCCAATATAGAGGCGCGATAAGAAGAGGGGGAAAAAAAAAGGGGGGGGGTAACAGCCAGCAGCTCCGAGATCCTTCACCAACTCTGCGACGGCCCTTCTCCCCCATCCTTCGTGATTCTTCAGGCTCAATAGCAACGATGCGTGAATGTCGTCGGAGGCTGACGACGTGCGAGTATCTGGCTGAGTAAGGAAACGAGAAATGATGGCAAATAGACGAGTGAAGAGATAAAAAACGTTAGGGGTGCAGGAATATTGCTGGCCAAGCTTAGTTGTGCCCATCGCTCCTGCCTCCAATGCCCACGTCTATTGTTATACCTAAATAAAGTCTCAGGGAAGTGATTTGCGTCGTCTTAGGAAGGTATTACGGGTAATGTTGACAGACGGTACTTCAGCCGGACTGGGCCCCAAGACAGGATTATGACCTTTTATCATTCATACTATGAACACACAAACACTCACGTTCGCTTCTATTGCTATCATCTGGTAATCTTTGCAACAATCTGATTCACCTGACAACTCTCTCTGAATCGCAATCAGACACGCATCTCCTCCCTAGGTACATAGCCAGCAAGGCCGCCGTCACCAAGTTTCGTCCACGGGCATTCTCACTACCAAGCCTTTCTCCTTCAAACCAGCTAGGCACCTCTCGAGAAAGAATGTTACCGTTGGCACGCGTGCGTTCAATCTGTTCGATACGAGTAGAGTCACCGCTGGGGGTACGGCACCACCACTTCGTGGGATGGAGACATCGTGGAACATTGGGACAACGAGTAAGGGAGAACTCGCGTAGAAGTCCGGCTCGAACAATCTGGCGATGGCTTCAGTCATGGCTTCGAAGTCTCAGCCATGAAAGGAACAGGGTTATAGTGTAGGCAGGCACGACGGACCACTGTTGTCATGACGGCTGATTACCTAGCTAGCCTGGGCTTGGCTTTCCAGGAGAACTTTCAGCCCTTCGACATCAATGCAACAAGTAGAAGCATACCTATGATCCTCATCCATTGCTATCATGTCCTTGCTGTACTCGAGAGAATACCGATTTCCGCGCTTTTGACACGGAGCAAGATATCATTTGTCATGTGGCAACTGTGCGGTTATGCAAAATGCGAATGAACGAACTTGAGCTTCGTTTTCTGCCTCTTTGTGTAGACTGTAAAAGTTGATTCAACGAATTTATTCAAGCCGTCACCTGGGCACACAGAAATCTTTGACTCTAATTCTCAACACTAAATCGGATGAATCCAGGTGAAACCAGGCCGGCGAAGTAGGCAAAGCAAGATGAAGCACTTAGATGCGTTGGTTGCGATGTCAAGAAAGGAAGCTGTCTAGAAGCCCCCGACGGCCTCCGACGGCCTCCGGCATCTTCCTTAACAGAGGGGCCACACCGGCTATTCACTCCATGGAAACCTCGGCTGGTTCCAATGTCCCCTTCATGATTGTCCCAAAGGTACACGGGTGACTGTCCCACAGGCGATTGTGCCAGAGGCGATTTTGTCCCAGACAAGATTACCGCAGAGGTAGCTTCCCACTGGCGATCCTTCCAAGGGCACTGTATGGTATGCAAAAGTTCCGTGAGACCGTCCACCGCGGTCCTGCGCATCCCCAACGGCTGGACGACTTTTGTAGACAGCCTTCTTGTATAATGTCATATGAGCCAGGGACGATACAAGTCTACGCTGCCAGTCGAGTCGAATCATGGATCAGACGTCCTATTCCTTTCACGAGAGATAAGCCTATCTAAATGACAAAGACCATTTGCTGTAAGGGTTCTTGACGTCGAGTCAGTGCCGTAGCTGAACAAGTCCGAATACTCCATTGGCCCCTGGCCCCTCCAAATATGCCTACCTGAGACCCAAGACAAAAGAGAAAGAAAAGAACAGACCAGCGTGAGACGTTATTCTCTCCTACGCGATGAACCCCATATCCCGATCCTCTCCTCTCCTTTGACGCCTTTCGACCTGTCGACAAATATCGCTGGTGTGACACCCCTTGCGCAAGAAAAGGAAAATAAACGCTCCCGAGAAAATTTAGACGAAATTGGGGGCAGTGTATATCAGTGAGCCCAAGACCGCCGCGCCGACCGAGAATCCTCCAAGCGCGGCATAGCCAACAGCTTCGGCGATCTTCTTCATCTTCTTCGTAGGCCTGTCTTCGGAGTGTGTGATAACCTCTGGGCTTGGTGGAGGCGACGGCAGAGGCGCCTGCTCCTGACTTGACTGAGCCGGGACAGACGATTGAGCCCATTCGACCTCTTCTGGGGCCGCCTCAGAGATTGCAGCAGCCTTTCGCTTGATGGTGATCTTGGTAGGTTCCTTATCAATGGGTTTCTCAACGGGTGCCGCTATTGTAGTCCGTTCGTTCGATGTTACTTCGGCTGGCGACACACGCTCAGTCGAGACTTTGTTGAGAACACGGCTCTGGTGCTGAGGGGGCAAATGCTGAGAGCACTGGTGTCTCCGCTGAGCCGACAAAGGCTCATTCTGATCTTTCAACTGAGCAGGATCTTTGAATACACCCGCCGCGGCTTCGGGAGAGTAGCTATCAGCTGCTTCCCTCGTGTCAGTTTCCTTCCAAGCCATCAGAAACCCTGCTGGTGGAAGCTCCACATGTTCCACATTCTCTCCGGATTCCTGAGATCTGGCGTCACAACCTTCGAAGTTGTCGTGTTTTGGAGTATCAGCCTGGGCAATTTGCTGGCTGGAGATGCTCTGGTCCATAATCTTCTTGTTGGCTGCCCATGCTTCGAAGAATTCTGGCTTTCCACTCTTGTGCGCGAGTTCCGCGATGCTACCGCTTGTCTGGTCCTCATGGGGACGTTCCCCCGTCTGGGCTGGCGCCTCGTCGATGGAGTTTGCCAGTTTGGCACCGGCAGTAACCTTCTTAGCGTCGGCGTTGACGTTCTCCAGAGCTGGGGCAGTGGTACGGCAGTGGGAGAAAACGAAGTCCGAGGGGCTGGATGACCTCGGGACCCAACTACGATTAGTAGTTTCGGACCAGCTTGGGATGCCATAGGGAAGCATCTGTGGAGCATCCGGCATTCGCCAGACAGTGTCTCCCTGCACTGCAGTAGCCCACGGTCCATGTGGCGACTGTTCTTGTGAGTCAGATTCCGTCTGGTCCGCCTCATCGACCGATCCGTCCTCAGATTCGGTGTTATCGAACGGACTGCGCTCGGACATATCCGAGTCTGCTTCGGCGGAGTCTTCCCCTGCGTCAGACTCGTCATCCAGGTCCTGTTCCTCGTCATCTGATAAGGGTCTGTCAGAATCGAAGTCGACATCAAGAGGACCTTCATCCAGTCCCATGTCGTCATCACTGTCGCATGCGGACTCCATCTCATCGCTGTCATCATCGATGTAGGTGACCTCAACAGGCGCGGCACTGGCTTCATTGACGAGAGGCGGACACAGCTCGGCCGAGGTGTGATCGATAGTCATATCGGCCGCTCCATCCATTTGAGGAAGGAAAGATGTTGAGACGACAGGGAGGGGATGTTCAACGGTCGGAGGCATGAAGTCGACGGGCACATGGGCATCATCCAACGAATCATTTCCATCGCTGGAGTAGTCATCGCAATCCTCAGGCACCACAAATGTGTTCTTAGAGAGGGTGATAGCGGCTGGGGAAGGGCCCTCGCAAAACTCGAGGCTGTCAATCTGCACAAGGGCTGGCTGATACTCCTCTTGGTGTCGAAAGACGGGCATGCCGAGGATGAGCTCGTCGCCGCGACGGATAAGTGATGGGGTCCCGGAGTAGACCTGTTCCTTGTTCAAGAACGTTCCGTGCATCGAACCGGCGTCCCTAATGCTGACCGTCTGGCGCATCGTCAGTACTGAGCAGAGCAGTCGTCCTCACGCAAAGGCACACTTACCCGCTTCTCGAAGTCGGCCTGAAGGTGAGCGTGATGGCGACTCATGACTGGAGAGTTGTACCAGCCATTGCTGACGGCGGGCTGCAAATGCAGAGCAGGGCGATTGCTAGATCGGCCCAGAATTGCAGTGGGATTCGAAGCGGTCAGGAGTATACGTCTCTCAGGGAGGTCGATGTTGCCCGGGCTTGTGACTGAAAGCCGGACCAACACTGCGAGAAAATAGTCAGTACAGAGCAAGGCAAGAGGGCGCACAAGGTGTGGTTGACTTACCCGAGGTCTCTGCAGGAGCATTATTTGTAGCCATCGTGTTGATTTGTGAAAATTGCAGATAGCTCTGTAGACCGTGGTGAACTGATTATCGCGACCTCAGGAGTGTGGGATCTGGTGCTTTGTGGGCGTCGATAGGTGTTGGTGGACGTCGGCAGCGTCAACCAAGCCGGACAGGTCGTGCGCGGGGTCCGCCTGAACTTGGTTGCGAAGTTGGGACTCGAGGCTCTTGGGGGGGGCGATGAAGACGCCGCAAGACAGAAAGAAAGAAACGTGTCGACAACAGGCGAGTGTGATTTGACCGTCAGTGAGAAGAAAGGGAACGGACGTCGATGGACTCCGTTGTCGGTAGTCGAGAGAGATCACAAGGAAGATGTGGAGGGGAGTTGTTGAAGGGGAAGGGGAAGTGGAAGTGGAAGTGGAGTCAAGATTACTAGGGCGACCACTAAAGAGCTCCTAGGCAACAGCCCACCGGAAGCAATTGGCGGGCAGGCGTGCCCCGAGCGTCAGTGTGAACAGCAGCTGAGCTTGTCAACTCACAACATGAGCTGGGATAAGCCCAACTATCTGTCTACCTTGCTCACAGACGGCCTTCGAGGTGACAGCTAGAGCTTCAATGCATTAGTCACACCTTCTTTGGATCCGCTTGTTCGTCTACGGCATAATCGACTATGGGATGGTCGCTTGCTGGATCATCGCCTGTGGAGTAATCGCCTGTGGAATAATCGCTTGGGGGATAATCGACCGTCGACAATCACCCGAGAGACAATCACTCGTGTAAGATGGCTTATGAGAGGCATTAGGCTCCTGGTCCTCTCGAGCCTGTATACTCCACTACCTAATGCTGCGAAAACTGATTATAGTCTACATGAGGTCAAAGGGCTTTATGAACGGGACGCTTGCGGGCGTACCTTGCGGGGGCGGGGTACCGAACGGAGCTCGGGAACTTGCTGCATGCACTTTAACTTCGAGTATGCACGGGCCAGTTGACCCCACTACCAGCGGGATCTTGGCAGGAGCGATCGGCACCACCAATATTCTATACAGAGTGTCATTTCTGGCCCGTTCGGGAGTTAGGAAGCCAGGCACAACATCAATATTAGACATCGTAGCATACAGCATCTGTCTCACTGTTCTTATTAGATTACCGGAAAACGTGATTTCGATGCCCTCAAATTCCGGAGTGATGCCCAGGTAGTGATCGTGCTACTCAATTCAGCGCCACAGCCCGAAATACAACCTCCCAAGTTTTTTAACATTGTATTAAATGATTGTAATGGGCATGGCTGTGTCCACACGGTTATGCTTATTCATTTGAGCATGGACAGATTTCGTTATCCTGCAGGCTTCCAAAATTTGAGGGATTATTATTAATCACATTTCCAGTGGTTTCCAACAAGGTCCCGTAGTGTAGTGGTTATCACTCCGGATTTTGAGGGCATCAAAATCACGTTTTCCGGCAACCTGAGTTCGACTCTCGGCGGGACCTGTTCTTTATCGGTTGTGCAGCCAACTTGTTATTTTTGTTGGCACTTGAAGCTGTAAAGTGGTGGTTGAGGTGGTGGTAGAAGAGCATTTACACAATGGCCAAAACTTTAGGTGCAGTGAGATTAGTAATCGAATTCTGTTAAGTAGTAGGTAGCTACCTGGCTTGGTTGGGGCTAAGTAGAACTTGACTCTGTGAAGAAAAGCTACTTAACCACGACTTGTATGTAACTCAAAATCTTATACAACAGGTGAAGTCACGTGAAAGAAATTTGCGCTTCTACACTAAAGAACACTTGTTGGTAGTGTACATATAGTCAAGACTGCACCTTGGAAAACAGTCCTGACTTTGCCTATTTGCTTATTGTGGTAACAATAAGCTTGGTGCTATACATATTCCGGGATTTGATAATCCAGTCAGTGTACTTGTAACATCTGGCCGATTGCTACTCACGTACTGGCATGCAAGTGATCTATTTGCAGAAGTGAATTTGTGGCTCCGATAACACAGTACGGGTCTGGAAAGCTGGGTCAAGCGCTATTTGACTACCTAGGTACACTGTGTGTCGGGCCGCAGCCAACTGGGAGTGACGATTCCGACGCGCGCACAATCTGCGACAATGAGTTCAGGTGTAACGGTAAGAAAATTCACCTTTACCAAATGTCTCGTGGGGTATCATGAAATCAAAATAAATCTTACTGCCTGTCTAGGCCGCCTATGGCAGCTACTATCTTGCGTGATCGCTCAGTTCTTCTCGCTCAGCTTGTCCTCCTGGGCTGCAGCGAGAGCCTCGGCCTCAGAATCCGCTCCCCATCGCCCAGTCAAGAAGTTGGCCATGCTACGAGACACGTTCTTCACGTTCTCGGCGACAATTTCACGTGTAGGCCTCTCAAACAACAGGTCGATCTCCTCCAAAGTCTTGTCCTTGGTCTCAGGCATGAACAAAAGCTGGTAGAACCAGCCGACAACGGCAATGCCGCCGTAGAAGCCAAGCGTCAGACCGGTGCGTGTCATGGCGTTTTGCATCGCGGTAAAGTTGTACGTGACGATGAAAGATGCAAGGAAGAGCAGCGCGTCGCTGGTGACCATGCCCCAGTGACGGAGGTAAGTGGGATACACCTCTGACGGGATGACCCAGGTCAGACAGGCGTAGCAACCGAAGAAGCCCATGTACAAGACCAAGCCGATCAAGTAGCAGGCCTCGGCGCCCTTGGGATTCGAAATCAGATCGATCTGGTACGACGCTCCAATGATGACCAAACCGATGAAAAAGCCTGGCAACATGGCATTGGCCCAGAATCGTCTGCCGAATCTCTCCATCAAGAAGATAGCAGGGATGGTGCCAATGAGGAGAGATCCTCCACCGACCAGGGACATGTAGGTGCTCTGCTGGTCGTCGAAACCGATCTGGGTCATGAGGACGCTCATGTAGTACATAATGGCGTTGACTCCGGTGAGCTGTCCGAGCAGAATCATGATATTGGCGTAGATTAGGGCGCGGCGACAGCGAGGGACGGTGATAAAGTCCAGGAAGGGGAAGCGCTTGTTGCGTGCACTCTCGGTGACAGCGGTCTGCTCAAATTGGACGGATGCCTTCATGATGAAGAACTCCTCCCTGGCATCCGCGTGTTCAATCCCACGGATACGCTTCCATACTTTGTAGGCGTCGAGTGTACGGCCCTTGAGCATCAAATAACGGGGCGACTCCGGAAGGAACAGCATGCCAATGAACATGATGGTTGAGAAAACGAGGGAAGATCCAAGGATGTAGCGCCAGTTGCCTGGGACCTTGAGGAACATGGCTGCAATGGCGTAGCCCAGAACCTCTCCGAGCGCAATATTGAACTGGTAAAGAGAGACCAGGTTGCCACGCAGTCTACGTTCGACAGTTTCGGCGACGTAGACGGGCACAGTTCCACCCTCGAGGCCAACACCAAGTCCAAGGATCACACGGGCACCAACAATCATGCCTAGCACTTAATTAGAACCCAGATTTTGCCCAAGACGCTGCAGCTCGATGCGAGAACTTACCAAAGTTCATTGCACCAGCCTCGAGAGCACCTCCGACAGTGTACAGAATTGTTGAAATGATGATTGCGCCCTTTCGACCATACCATTCGTTGGCAGGTCCAAGTATCAGTGCACCACCAACCGCTCCAAGCGGCATACCAGAGTTGACGAGACTGTTTTGACGGTCACTCAAACCCTGGAGAATTTCTTGTCAGCCATACTTCTACATCTCAAAGAGCCTCAGATTCGTCTTGCCAAGTGAAATCTTGGCAAGATTCTGCGAACACAAGAGGGTGGAGAGCACTAACAAGATCCTTGGGAAGGAACAAATTTGCTCCAGAAATAAGAGATTGGTCGAGTCCCGACAGAAGACCGCCCATAGAAGCGAAAGCAACGATGACCCAGGTGAAATACCGAGGGTCGCTGAATTTCAGTTGGAAGAATCCTGTCTTCAGACCACCTGCGGCCTCAAGCTCAGCCTCCATTTCGCCGATGAAGGCGTCGATTTCATATCCTCCAGCGGCGGCGGCAGCCAGAGCTTGTTGCTCGTTCATGGCCGGAATGCCATCAGCTCGCACAGGGTTCTCGACTTGGGCCTCCTTCAGCTTTTTGCCATGCGTATTAGGGCTGCTCACTGGCTCGACCGGCATGGCCGTCACAGTGTCTTTTTCAGCCATGATGAACAGCACTCCACAAAGGCGGAGTGGAAGACTGTGGTAAGGGGATGTAATTCAAATACAGGCGGGATCCTGTATACTCCAGTGACAACAGAAGCTGGAGTGCATAGAGGGGATGATGATGATTGTATTATCGTCCGTGTCTAAACTAGATCTAAGGTCTAGGGTAAGTACCCTTTGACCTGCCTCCCGAAGGGCATATATGGACGGGTGGAGTA